>VDFB02252429.1:0-28249 GCA_007258455.2 Sequoia sempervirens
ACCAGCTTGAATTGTCTCAAAATTTAAGAAATTGACAACAAAAAGGTTGCAGGTGCAGAAAAGTATAAAGGAAAAAAGGGTTGGTATGTTTTTTTTATGTTTTTCTTTTGGTGGTGAAAAATAAAATTTTGGAATATATACTATTCCCCCCAACTTAAAACCTTGAAGTGACCTCACTCCAATGCATGTGACTAGATGGAGGATATGATTAATGAGTATGGAAATAGGATTAATAAGTACAAATCATGCAAAATTAAATGCAAGGACATATTGAATGTATTAGAAATCTACGTTAATCATGGAATATTAATATGTGTACATATTAGATGATATGAATGTAACTTTGTGTGTGTGAAGCTATTGGAAGAGTGTTCATAGTGTGAGTTTGATTAGATGTTGGATAATTGATCAGGGTGATGGAGTAAATGATAGGTTGGTGCATGCGATAAAAGGATGTGATATGTACAGTTGATAGAATGTGAAGTGATAGTTCAAATGCATGAAATTCAAGATAGGTGACGTGGAGTGGATTGAGCAAGCATCATGTAGTGATATGACAATCTTATGGCTACATATGTGGAAAAAGTGGAATGAATTTGGATGGACTACAATTAATTTGGCACAAATTTTGAATTCTTTGATAGATAATGGTTGTTGGTACCTTCATCAATAGGTCCTAAATTGAACTATGACAACTTTTATTAATGATGCTATAGGTCCTACTGCATAGTGAAGAAATATTCAAAAAGATTTTTTATTTTGGCACATGTTCTATGTGTGCACATGAAGTAGGATAAGGAATTATACTTGAGTACTCTCAGGAGGTGATTTGTGTAGATCATCTGTTGAGTTAGTGTGAGAATCAGTAGTATCTACTATTGAGTTGTTATCTAGTGATAGTATCTTTGTATCAAAACCACTATTTAAACCATATTGGTGCATTAGAGAAAGAAGAAAATCATCTTTCTAAGTTTGCTTCTTGTATATCTTTAGTTTATGTTCATTAACTAACAATGAGAATCTAACTGCATCTATGGTTTTTAATTTGACTGCTCCATTGGGGAATACCTATTGGATTTCATAGGGTCCTAACCATATAGACTATATATTCCCCTTATAATCTTTATATTTGGAATCATACAATAAATCCTAGTCACCCACATTGAATTCTATAGTCCTTATAAACTGATCATGCCATTTAGTCCTCTTTTTTTGAATTATTTGTGTGTGATGCATGACCTCCATTCTAATTCCATCTAGCCCATTCAGATTGTGTAGCCTCTCCTTATGTTCTACTATCAAGTCCATTTCTAATTCCACTATTGTCCTAAGTGTCTTGTATTCAAATTCTATTGGAAAAATTAATGTTTTTCTATATACTAGTTCATAAGGTGTGAAACCTGTAGTTGTTTTCCATGTTGTTTTATAGTCCCACATTGCTTCAGGTAATCTTGTTGCCTAGTATTTCCTGTGAATCTGCACTATTTTGGTTAAAATATTTTCAATTTATTTGTTAGTAACCTCCACCTACCCTTTGGATTGGGGGTGATAAGGTATTGATTTTCTATGTCTTATTTCATATTCTTTAACCAATTTAGAAATGAGTTCAGAAGTGAACTAGGGACCTCGATCAGTTACAATTTCTCTAGGTTCTCCATAATTGGTAAAGATTTCTTCATACAAGAACTTAGCTACATTCCCATCTCTTGCAAATTGTAATGTCTTGACTTCAACCCATTTTTTCAGATAATCTGTGCAAACCAAAATATATTTTTTGTTATTAGATACTGGTGAAATTAGGCCAATGAATTCTAGCCCCCATTTTTCAAATGGTGCTAGTGCCATATGTGGCTCCAAAGGCATCTCATATGTCCTTATTTATTTTCCCATTTTTTATCATCTGTCACAACTCCTTGTATACTTTACTGAATCCTTATGGAGAGTTGGCCAATAGTAACCTATGTTAAGATCTTAAATGTTATCATGTTTGCTGCAAAGTGACCCCCACAAGGGTCATCATCGAAATTTTTAAGAATTCCAAAGACCTCATCCTCTCCTATACATCTCCTCGTAATATGATCTAGACTAGTATAGAATAGGTAACCAACTACCCAAGAATATGGAAAGATTTTATGCACTAGCTGTCTCTTTTCTCTAGGGGAGAAATGTGATGGTATATGCCCTGCCACTAAGTAGTTTACAATATCAACAAGCCATGGTGTGTGTACATTGAGAGAAAATAAATTATCCTCTAGAAAAGAGTCATACACAACACCTTCTTCTAGTTATGTGGGAAATCTAAATAGAAAATCTGCCACCACATTAGCTTTTCTAGGCTTATCCACTATTGTTATATCAAACTCTCATAGTAAGAGTAGCCATATAACTAGTCTACCCCCAACCACAAGTTTTTCATTGAGTACCTTATTGCAGTATGATCTGTGTAGACAAATATTGGATAGCTAGTAATGTAATGCCTAAACTTTTTGATGGCATAAACAACTGCTAACATCTCTTTCTCTATGGCAGTGTAGTCAAGTTCTTCTTGTAAATTTTTGTTGATGTAGTAGATAACATACTCCTTATTACCTTCTTTTTGTCCCAATACTGATCCTATAGCAAAATCAGAAGCATCAATGTGTATGTGGAAAGGTAATGTCCAGTTTGTCCCTCTCAAGATAGGTGGTTTTATCAAACTATCTTAAGTGCTTCAAAAGAGTGTTGAAATTCTATAGTCCACTCAAATTCTATGTCTTTGGTGAGAAAAAAAAACAAAGGTGCTGCAATTTTTTTGAAGTCCTGAATGAATCTCCTATAGTAGCCTACATGTCCCAAAAATTTCCTTACATCTCTTTGTTTCTATGGCACAGGAAGTCTAGAAATGATCTCAATTCTATCGAGATCCACTTGAATTCCTTCACTTGATATAAATTCCCTAGAACAATCCCTTGAGTCATCATCATGAAACATTTCTCATTACTCAATGATAGATTGTGTTCTTTACATCTTTTCAAAACCTTCTTTAGATTGCTAAGTGCTTCATCATATGTTTCTCCATAGCTAGTAAAGTCATCCATGTAGATTTACATGGAATCATGAGCATAATTTGAGAAGATACTTAGCATTTCCCTCTGGAAAGTGGTTGGGGCATTACATAGTCGAAATGGAAGACTAAAATAGGCATATGTACCCCAAGGGCATGTAAATGTAGTTTTATCTTGGTCCTCTGGAGCTATCTTTATTTGATTATAGCCACTAAATCCATATAGAAAGGAGAAGTACTTTTTACTTGCTAGGGAATCAAGTACTTATTCCATGAAAGGTAGTGGAAAGTGATCCTTTCTATTGGTTGTGTTTAGCTCCCTATATTCCACACATACCCTCCATTTTACTCCTTTCTTAGGAATAATAACTAAAGGTGACACCCATTAATTGTCAGACATAGGGTAAATGAAGCTTGCATCAAGTAATTTATGTAGTTCAATATTAATTATTTCTCTTAAGTCAGGGTTCATTCTCCTTTGGGCCCATCTAATTGGATTTAAACCATAATTTATATAGATCCTATGCATGCACAATTTTGGATCAATCCATTTCATGTCATTGTAGTCCCATGCAAAGGTTGTTGCATGTGCTTGCAACACTGTGTTCAAGGAATTTTTTTCTTCAGATAGTCCATTGTTAACATTTTGTATTTTACTTAGCATGATTTCTAATGTTTTAGATTCTGATTGTATAGATGAAAGGTCAAGTCCACTAATTTTGAGACACATTGTTGTGACAAAAGAGAATGGAACAAATAGGATACTTCTTCTAATGAATTTACAGGTATAATATTCTACAATGGATCTTGTAGACATGAAAAATAGTCTTATTGTTGTAGGTCCCTACCACAATTATTTTGTATAATGTGGTCAATTAATTCATCCTCATCTTAGTTTGTCAATAGGGGTTGCATTCAATAGTCATGAGATTTTGTAGGGAATAGTGGTCTTCTTCATCCAATGTAGGCAATATGGTCTACTCTAGATTTTCATGAGGTTGGGCTAGTGGAAGTAGGGCCAATTTTTTGGTCATAGTTCCATTTTATATTATCATGTTCCTAGATTTACAACCTCTAAATGCATCAATTGTTGCTAACCATGGTCTACCTAAAATAAGTGGATACCCTACAAGGTTGACCTTTGGCTGCAAGACTATGAAATCTACAAGATACTCCCATGAACCTAATGCTATGACAAAGTCCTCAATGATCCCCTCAATTTTCACTGTTGACCTATTTGTCAATTTTAAAATAGTTGGTGTAGGTCTAAGGTTAGCTAATTGAAGTAGTTGCATTGTTTCCTTAGCCATGAAATTAATGGCTACCCCTAATTCAATCAAGGTGTTCTTGATAAGAGTCCCATTTATCTTAGCATCCACTATTGGACTTCCAAGGTATGTATATTTAGGGATAGTTATATTCTCTAGCATAATATTAGTAAGGTTCCCTAGGACATGAACTATCTAAGGGTCCTTCCTTTGTCTCCCTAGTTTCTTAAGACAAAGGTCTCTTACTATCTTGGTATAGATTGGGATATCCTTGATATCTTGAATGAGGGGTATTTTGATACTAACATCCTTAAGTTGACCCAATAGGTCTATCTTAGCTTGGGTATGATGTCTTAGAATGGCTAGACGCTCAGAGAAAGGAGTCTTTGGACTTGAAATAGTCTAGTTTACCTGATTCGACTTAGGATCTACAAGTTAATTGTTTAAAGCTTTTACTTTGGGTTCCTCATCTATCATCTTAGTGATTTGAGGGATGAAGGCCTAGCCAGTGTTTTCCTTGACCTGAGGTGGACATCACTCACCTCTACCCCATAGCTGGGGTATTGAATATCCTCATTAGTATAGGCCTATTGGATAGGATTTTTATTGGGGTTAGGTGTAGGTTGGGCAGGTAATTGCGGTGCCCTTTGTGGTTGAGATGTTGGGTTTGATGTATTGGGAATAATAGCATGTTGTTGTGGCTAAGAAGGTAGAAATGGTTGTTGGTAATTCATATTTTGGTATTTTCATTGCTAGCCCTTTTTCCATTGTGGCTGCCATTTATTTTGCTGTGTTGGCCATTGAGGGTTGTAATTGGAACCTTGGAATTTTTTTTGTGGCCATACATTTGGTTGTCGCTTGTTCCAATTTTACTAAGATTTCTACCATTTTTTATGGTTTTTCCATTGGTTTTGGGTATTTGGCCAAGGCTAGGGGTTCCAACCAAAGAAATTATAATTACCAACTAGAAATGATGTATTGAAATTTAAAGGGTCTTGTGGCATACCTTGTCTTGGTTTCCATGGCCTTCTTTGTGCAATGTAGAATAGCTATCCATCTTCACCTTCTATCACAGTTGAAAATTTGGTTTCTCTGATTTGTCTTTTGTAATACTTGCCACCCTTTTACACTTGCAATTGGATTTTCTTTATTTGTAATTGGGGAAGTATTCAGTAAGTATCACTTCAGCCTCCCACTTTTTCTTCACATGTAGAGTGTCCAACTAAGTAGCTAGATGACTTTATAATATCTTCATGTTGGATAGTAGGTTACTTAACTCCAATCTTGAAATCCCATTAGATGTCTTGCCAATGGTAGAGGTTCTTCCCCACTTTACCTTTCGAGAAAGGTCCTTGAATAGTTTCTACAAACCTTGCAAATATCTTCTAAGGGTAATTGTGACACATCCCCTACCCCAATAAGATTAAGGGCATCCATGCAATCATCATCGACTCCTCTTAAAAGAACAAGTTTTAAGGATTCTTCAAAGAGTCTATTCTATGGGTTTTTCTTCAAATAGAATTGGAACCTTTATACATAATCCTCCAATGGTTCATCCTCTTTCTGAGTCATTCTAATAATTTCATCTCTTCTCCTATCAACTCCTTTGAATTAGGCTTGGTATTTTTCCAAGAATTTTGTTTTCATAGTGTTCCAATCTGGAACATCTCTACCTAGTCACATAAACCATCTCATGGAAACATCCTTCAAATTTTCAAGAAATAGCTTGAGCCTATGAGCATCATTTTTATAATCATAGCTCCTACATAGGACATCAAACTTGAACAAGAATGTGTATGGCTCCTCAGATACCAAACCATAGAATACTGGCAATGATGAAGGAAGTATATTCTTTAGGACAATAGCTCTCTCTTGGTTTGTAATGGGAAATTAAAAAGTCACATGTTTTGGTGGATCATCCATTGTTGCATCATCCCTAGTTTGGAAGCTC
The DNA here is from genome assembly GCA_007258455.2 of Sequoia sempervirens. Lineage (NCBI taxonomy): Eukaryota > Viridiplantae > Streptophyta > Pinopsida > Cupressales > Cupressaceae > Sequoia > Sequoia sempervirens. The sequence goes on from VDFB02252429.1 coordinate 6,263, forward strand.
CCTCTATGTTTGCAATAGATGTTGGTGAAATGGAAAGTTATTCTTCAGGAATACCCTCACTCTGATCATTGTGGTCACCACTATCTACTCTAGCTTTTTGGTTTGAGGGGAGAAATCTTCCCAAAGCATTTATCTACCTCTACATACAATAGGTATGACTTTGTATAGAAATGAATCCTACACAATGTTAGTGAAATTTTCTAGTATTTGAAGGAATATAGCCTAATTTTCCTAATATTGAAAGAAAATTCTAACTAGGAAAGCTTGGAAATAATAGAAACTAATATTTGAATGTAACACCATCCCCAGAAATGGTGCCAAAAATGTAGAGTCCCTACTAATGTCTAGTAGACTTGGTGGCAATCACATAATTTAGAGGGAAAACCTAACTAAACACTCCACTTGAACCTTTGGAAAGACCATTGAATTATTGACTAGGGTTAGTAAGATCGTTATGGTACTGGCATTGTATGTGCTTTCAAATACCTAAGACTACCTACATCATCCTAGTACAAGTGTTACACTTGTCAAAAAATTATAAAAATGCATAACAGTAAAGGATGTAATGTTGACACTATTGCTATAGGTACCTACAATAAAAGACTAACTAATGTACTATCAATAAATGAATACTAGAATCTAATTGATACTAATGACTTAACCTACACTCTGGAGTACAACAAGCTAAGCAAACCAAAGCATACATATGAAATAATAACTATTCATTAATAACTCAAGGAATCTAATTAACACGCATTTATGAAATAACTGCTACAGAAGAAGTAATTGTACGAAAAATGAAGTGAGGGACAATTACCTTGATTGGCTCTTGCTCAAGTGACTGCTTCCATTGATCTAACTCAAATCTAGCTTCTTAGATTAACCCAATCATCATAACTCAAAACCATTCATTGCACAACTTCAGAATATCACATAAGATTCTACTAGAATATGTTATTCATAAAATCATGATTGAACAATAAACATTGTTTGTATAAGAACAACTAACTAAGAATATTTCATAACCATATCTGCTATTGAACAATTAACTAACTCCTAATACCTCAACCACCGAGCCATACATATAGGAATGAGGGAAGTTTAATAAAACAAGGACTCTAAACTGAAACCATAAATCACCACTCCCTATATATCAAAGCGTGATAAAGACTAAGTAATCTATATCTGAAAAAGGAAGAAGAGTCCAAGTAGAACTGAGACTCTCTTTATGTCAGGAGAATTTCAGATATGATCTATTTGAGATGATTAAGTATTAGATCTCACTTCTAATAGGGTTTCTTCTCTTCCAACAGTTTAAATATGTCATAAATTATACATCCATCTTTAAATTAGATTCCTCAAAATATTGTAGTTATTTACTTTCGGTTTATTCAGAACCTCTCAGCTCCTACTATCTAGGAGCTCCATTGCATCCTGGAGTTATTTATGGGATCACCGTCCTCCTCCTAGCTTCACCGGGGAGTTAGTTCATAAAACATGCACACAATACTAACAACCATAGCTAAGCATAGATATCCATTATAATTCATTCATATCCACACATTAATTATGCAATAATCATCACATCGTAACCATATTTCCATATACTTTAAATTAGGTTCATGGTTATATAATAAGCATAAAAGATAGCATAGTGTAGAAATATGCATAAGATAAGTTTTTGAGAATGTTTATGAACTTGCATAAAAACATAAGAAAACTATCTAATGACTAGACTCATCACTTGGGATTTATGTATAGTAATTTCCCATTCCATGGATAGTGGTATGTGTCTATGATTACTCAGTGATAATGTATTATAAATATAGTTTATGGGTCATTTTAGTTCCATGTTGGCCCATTGTAGTTATTGATCATTACTACAACGTACATCAAAACATCTAGTGAGCCAAGACTATAAGCAATATCAACAACCTCCCCCAGAGATCCATTTATAACTTTTTCTTGATTCCATAAGTTTTCTATTAGCATGATTCATTGGCCTTTTCATAGTAGGAGACATTTTCAATTTGGTCATCATTAGAATCAATATTTGATTTGGTTGTTGTGCTTATTGTAATAATTATTACAATTGGAAGATTTAGTAATTTTAACATTTTATTGTTGTGTGATCTAACTAAATCATTTGTAGCAAAGAGGTGCATTAATTTGTTAAATTCTTTTTTTTCAATTGATTTAAGTAGTTTATTTGTTCAACTCATTGACATCTTTGAATCTTATTTTACTGGTTCTATATTATGTATTTTTTGTAATGTTTCACAAAAGTGTGTTTGAATTGGAGTGTCAACTTGTTCACGAAACATTATTTGTAATGAAATGATTTTAGTAAATTGTTCCCATAATATTTTGGCATTTGCATGTGATGCATAGATAAGTGGCAGTTGTGCTAGGTCACCTATTATAGTTATATATACTCAAAAAAATCAATTTTATTTATGGGTAAATGCCTCATATGTCTACTATCTATCTTTAGTAGTAGCTTTGGCCCTATAAAGCTCATATCATTAGGGAGGATGCATTTTAAATTGTTTTAAGTATATTTAATACAAAATATTATTAGGGACTTTCCATGGGAATGGATTTGCATTTCTTGGTTGATTCTAAGTCTGTTGAACCTATGGGTAGGGCATGCATTTAATTCTGGCAATTCAATATAAAGGAGGTTGGGGTAAGCAGTTGGTTCTTTTCCATTTGCGGTAGAAACACTTTGAAGTGTACTTCATATGTAGGTGATAAGGTAGAATTTCATAATTGCTATAGTTCCTTGAATGATTATATTCAAGGGTTTCATTAAGGAACGATCTTTGTAGTGGTTTATAATTATTTTAAGTGCTAGTTTTTATTTTGGAAGTGTATAATTTGGCACATTGAACCTAATGGGAAAATGTTCATCCTAGTTGCATATTTTCTTCATGTTTATGAATTGAATTACAATGTCATGTAAATGTGGGGTTACACTATGTTGATCCCATCTATTTTTGTTATCAAAATCACACCTACCAAGTATTTGGAGTTCATATAGATTGATATTGTTAGTAAGTTCCATTTTTGACAAAAATTTCCATTCATTCATTTTAGTTGTATATTTTGTGTCTGTCTCATTATCACTATCTTCTTCCTCTTCACAGTTAGCTTCTATTTTAGTTGTATAGTCAATATGCCATACATCCTATTTATTTGTATTCATCTTGTTCCAATTTTTTGCTATTTTACCTTTAATGAGACCTATGTTGATTTGTATGTCACGTAAATGCTTGTATAAGAGTAACTCACTCTAACACAATGTTTCAAAATGTTTGTCTTCCTTTGGAACAATATATAAATTTGGGAAAACATTGATAATTTATTTTTCTTTCATCTTTCCAAATGTTTCCATCCTCTACGACATGCAACATAGGTGAAGGATCTTGTAGATTCAAGTAAAGTTATTGTTTCTACTTGTGGGGCATTAAATATAGGATGTATTTATCTAAATTATATTTTTTTTAGTGCTAGATCTTGTTAATCCATGGAATAATTTTTAACCAACATTCAATGATATAAATGAAATTAGGAACCTTGGAAATAAAGCAATGATTACACAGACATATATTTATATTTCTTAATGGCTACCATCTTGTCCCTACATCTTTTTTGCAGGTGTGGTGCGATATATTTCATTACGAAACCAGCCCTTCAGTCTTTGGTCATGATGTGCCCATCAGCATATTCTTGCAATCCTCCATATTTTTCTCCTTTTGATGCATGCCAGTAATTTCATTTTAGAAAAAGGTGTTTAAGGATGATAGTTTGGAATCCTTAAGCTAAAAGCTCCTCCATTTTGAAATCATTTTATGAGGACATGTATATTTAGATCTATGTGTTTCATGGGGTGGTTCTCTGTTTTCATGGCATTCCTCACATCATGTGGTATAGATGATTAGTTCATTTCCAGAGTTGCCATGTTAAATCATTCTCCCGTTTCCCTTCTTATTTAAAGCATGTTCCCTCATTTGCGTTTTCACAGTTAATTGTCACATAGCGGGACCTCAAAAAGATCCTTTAGAATATTACATTATCCTAGGCCGAACCCTTGTTTCGTGATATGTGACAGCACTTTGAAAACCTTGCTTTTCAAAAAGCTAGGCGTTCATTTAAAAGAATCATTTTGAGAGTTTCTAGCTGTCAAGCGGGACTTAGCTAATTAGGAGGGTGTTACAGTAAAACAGTAGGGTTATTATTGTGAAGTCAACAACAATTTTGCCATTAAATCTCTTAAGCGATCGTAGGGTTTTCCATAACACGAGGAAGAGTATAAAGTCAGGAAACATTGATAACAATATATTTTATAAAAGCCTGTCCATCTATTTGGAATCAAGTTTGATTATTCGCCCATGAGTGAAATAGGCACTCCATTTCAAAAGAAATATCTTTTGAGAATCAGACTATATTATACATGTTAGAAAATAACGCTCAATAGATTCATATTGGCTGAAGCCCTAATCTATAGTCATAATTTAGTTCAAAATATTAAAATTATTAATAATTTCTTTAATGTGAAGAATATTTAAAGGATTATGATATAAATGGTTTCTTTCATTCCTTTTTTCCTCTTTGGCCTTGTTATTGGAGATAAAGTGGGATGAAAAATACCATAAGTGATCTCTATTTGGTATTGCAGCCAAAATGAAAGGAATTTAAGACGTAGATAAGCCCTCGAGTTTTACTTTTTAATACTTCAAATTATATAGAGGCTTTCAAGTATAGTACTTGGCATTACAATTGTATCAATGTCTTATATCTTGAATTTCACATATCCAATCAATTAGTTTCTCTTGCTAACTAAAAATGCTCTTGTAACTCATTTATCCAATCGATTAGCATTAACATCAAAACTAATTTAATTAATATTGATGAGTTCAAGGCATAAAATTCATCATTTTGTGATGAGATTACTAAAATCATAATTATTAATTTTAGGAACATATCTGTATATAACCAATTTCTTTTAAATTTAAATAAAAATATAGGACAATATTAACGCTAAAATATATACTAAAATATTTCAATATGTCGATAGAATTTCTCTATACATAATAAAATGTCATAACTTGTTTTTAAATCTGGCTGCCTTGAAGTGTTTCCCTAATGAATAGTGGGAAGATGATAAATAAATATTTTCAGCTTAAAAAGCCGCCATGAATATATTTCCAAAAAAAGTATTATCTTTTCGTAGGGTTTTATCTAAATGCCAGGCAAGTGAGATTATTTTATTGTTACATTATTTCAATTTTCATTCACTATTTTTTAAATTTAATGACATCAGGATTTCAAAAAATGTTGGTATCTTTAATATGAAACCAGGAATATTATATTTTTCATCCCAGAATATAAAAGAATTGGACTTGTAAAATGTTTTTTATCTCCATTAGAATATTGACTTTTCCTAAAAATGAAGCGTAGATTTATAGCCAAAAGAATATAAAATGCTTCTCCATGTTTTGAGTGGATGGAATCTTCAATGTCCAAGTTAGCATAAAGAGCCTAAAAGAATAAAAATAAGCAGTTATTATCTTAAAGTGTTAGAACCTAAAACTTTATATTTTAATTCCAAACGTATACATATATATCCATGATCTCAGGGTAGACAAAATTTGACATAAATATTGGCTCTACATCTAAAAAAAAAATTATGTATAGCTGAAACGAATTATGTTTACAACATGAACCTTGTATGTGTCAACTAAATATAATAGAAAATATATTTTAATTAACAAATGTAGTATGGAAATAATATCTAACAAATGAGCATTTTCTCAAATGTCACACACATTTTTGAAAGCATATATATTAATCTTATCAATGGTGTATAGTATGAGGAAGAATCTAAAAGAATGAAACAATTTGATTGAACTCATCCCATTTGAGGATTCACATACATCTCATCTTAATATAAATCTTCATCAAAAAATTTAAAAATATTTTCTTCTCTCTCCAAATTTAATTAACAATTTTAAAATGCATTTTCCTTACCAAATACATTGCACTCTACTAAGCTTCTCTATGTCAAGATGATACAAGCCCTCCTCTAGGACATGCAGACACCAGATATGACTGTGACCCCCTCCTTGTGTGCAAGCTAAGCCATGTGTGGCCGTAGCCAAAATAGAATAAAAGAGTTCCTTAATAATACTTTAAATTGCAAACTTACAATAACCTTAAATACATAAATACCATTTATGATCTCATATAGTAAAGAGAAACTTTGAATGTTCAAATCTAATAATTTTTTGATCTAATAGAAATAAATTATTTAATAGAAAATATATGACCATTACAAAGCATATATAAAAGATTCAATATATATAAAAAGAACTCTTCAAATTAGAATAAAACACTTTACTTAGCCTATCATTTTTTTACTTCTTTAGAGTCTTATTTACTACAATGTGATGATACATGGTTATTAGAACATAGTGATATACTAAGAGAGGGGTGAAATAGTATAGCCTACAAATTTATTCAATTCAACTTTATCAATCAAAACTTCTTACTACCCTAAACAGATAAAGTATCAAATGCAATTCAAAAGCACAAGCATGTGAAAAACCATACAGGAGTAGACCTATAATTAAGACAAGCTACTTGAGTCTCATCAAATCAGCCTCACGTAAAAAACAAATATTCTAGAGTTTATAGGCTTCCAAAGGAAATACCGTCCATACCGTGGCCTTTACAGAATAGGGCTCACAGCGCAGCATAAAGCTGTTGATAACATTTTTTGGTGTCAATCATCACTGAACCCACACTGGAGTAGCATCTTCAGCACCTCACATTCAACAAATCGCATTTCGCTCCATGCACCTCGCCACCTTGCACGCTCCGGTACTCCTCAACGGTAGCAGGATCATGACCAATTTATTCTCATAAAATGATCAATAACTCAATAACTCATGGCGTGGAGTGCCGGTGAAATAACTATTTAAAGTAAAATAGGATTTCCTTCGTACGTCATCGTATCCATGGTGCAATCAGGGTGGCCTTAATGTTTGATGCCGTACAGTTCGAAGCTCTATAGCTGTAAAGCCTTCGAGATACATGATTGGTATAGTACATGGCCATTGCAAGACCGTGAGACCTTCGCCTGTCAGATCGCGGCCCAGAGCCTCCGCTGATGGTTTCCATTCAGGGCGAGGGCAACAGGGCGCGCACCCAACCACAGGCTTACGCTAGGGTTAGCCTAATATGAAGGAGAATGCACGGCCCTACATGATGAAATTACCTAATAGCAGAATAAAAGTAGGAGGAAATCTTGGTGCAAGCCTAATGTACATGATCCATGTAATTCTAACATAAACATGCAATGTCCCACAATTAGGATATGACAGAGAAATATATAAATATTTTTTCTACGTAAATATCATCTATTTCAAGGAACAAATGGCTTTGTCCAAAGCACTAAAAGCAGCTGATAGATCCCAAAAAGAGGATCTACCTTCTCTGTTAACCCATATTCGACACCCTATACCATAAGGTAAACCCAATACACACATAGAAGGCAATTACATGCATCACGATCATAAAATAAATAATTACTCTTTTCTTTATGTTCAATTGTACATCTTTCATGCTTTCAACTTTACATGCATAGTAACAGTAAAATAATTCATTGACATGCAATTCAATTCTTTTACATGCAACTAATTTAATTAACATACATTTCTATGAGTAAATATAAATGTAAAACTACTTCTATTTTTATACATTAATTAACTAATTTCTATATCTTGCACGTTAATTCATGAAAAACTCAATTTATCATTATATGCACACCAACTCTCACACACACATATATATATAATAAAAAAATTCCCTTTTACTATGACACTCTTTGCCTATGATAATGGAACATAGAAAATAATGTAAATACCTATTTTTATCAACCACACTCTACACTCTTGCAATGCTCAGCCCAAAACTCCTACAAAACCAATTCCTTTATAAACTTAATTTTAATTTCCTTTTTACTTTTGCATGCCCATGATTTGACCATAGTTTATTTATTATATTATTAGAAGTGATTTTTTTTTAAACTTGAGTTACCTTAATTTTTAGTGCCCATGCGATTCTTGAAAATTATTTATAATTTTATTTAATTTAAGTTTTCTTTATTTAATTTTCTTTTCTGCTTTTTCATGTCTTTTATTGTATTTTATTGTATTTTTGTTTTAATAATATATTAAATAACTTTTATATATATTTATATAAACTAGCATACATATATTAAATATTAATATATATATAAAATATGTGAAGAGTTATCATTCTCTAATTTTCTTTTTTGATTGATTTATCTTTGTGATCAAATCTTTGAATCAAAAATATTATTTATTTAATTTATTCTTTTAGTTTATGCAAATATTTGAATTATTTTTATGATTTATTTATTTATTCTTTTTGTTTCATCAATTTTTTTGTTTCATCAAATCTTTTTATTTGATTTTTTTGTTTCAACTTCCACCTACGTGTCATTTTAAATGCAGCTTCAAAATTTTATACTGATTGTTGGATGCCATTAAATAATTTTAATAATATATTAAATAACTTTTATATATATTTATATAAACTAGCATAAATATATAAAATATTAATATATATAAAATACGTGGAGAGTTATCATTCTCTAATTTTCTTTTTTGATTGATTTATCTTTGTGATCAAATCTTTGAATCAAAAATATTATTTATTTAATTTGTTCTTTTAATTTATGCAAATATTTGAATTATTTTTATGATTTATTTATTTATTTTTTCTTTTTGTTTCATCAAATCTCTTTCATTTGATTTTTTGTTTCATCAAATCTCTTTGATTTGATATTTTTGTTTCATCAAATCTCTTTTATTTGATTTTTTGTTTCATCAAATCTCTTTTATTTGATTTTTTTTGTTTTATAGATCTACTATAGTTGCACAACTTCCACCTGTGTGTCATTTTAAATGCAGCTTCAAAAACTTTACACAAATTGTTGGATGTCACTGTAGACACCTCTTGGCGTAATAATAGTCTTTTATTTATATATTATTTTATTTTTTTCATATTAATAAGTATTTATATATATAGAATAGTAATATATTTATTATATTATTATTTATATACAATTAAATTAAGCAATTGGTTTTGGAAATTTAAAATTGTTTTATTTTTCCAATTAATCAACACATTTAATTTTTAAAGAAATAAAATAACATAAAATCATTACATTTATTTTTCTAAGTAATTTAGCTTTTACAGCTTAATAAAATACACTTACTGTACACACAACAATATCACAATCATAATTAACATAATGCAATCATACAATACAAAAGGATGTGACTACATGAGTGTGTGAATGCCTTGGGATACCATCCTACTATTCATCTATCAAGTGGTTAGGATACTCCTATGTCAACCATGTTCTCACCTTCAAAAATTACCTTCTCATATTCTCACACTAAGTCATACATAGTCGGTTAGTCCTCAAAAACCATAGTAGAAGCATATACAAGATTTAAACTCATAATCACAATATGATAATTATTCCAATTTCATTTTAATACATCAAGTTAACCTTCCAATTTACCAATCACACACATGTAAATACCAAATAATCAAACAATCATAAGTGATTTCCAATAGTCTCGTCAATATATTAAAAAATAAAGGTAGCATAGGATCAAGATGTGACATCCTTCCCCACTAGGAAGAGACATCGTCCCGATGTCTTATTACACACACTAAAATAATAATGTATCTCACTAAAGCAGTCAAAGTATCACACTATGCTAATAAAGCATCACACTAAAGTAAATAAAAATATCTCAAACTAAGTAGTCAAGTGAGGAAATAAATGATCTATATCCTCAGTATTCTCCCATGTCGCACTATCCTCATAATATTGGTCCCATTGGGCCTTATACTACACAATATCCTTATTATGCAACTCAACGTTGTGTCATCCAAAAATTTGAGTGGGATCCACCAACACCACTCATGGATCTTGTACTTGTAAAGCATGTTAATCAAGTATTTGGGTAGTGTTAGGATGATATGGTTTGAGCATAGACACATGAAATACATTATGGATTTGGACAAGAGTAGGTGGTAGAGCAAGTCTATAAGCAACTGGGTTGATCACTTCCAACACTTCAAACAAACCCATAAATCTTGGAGCAAGTTTGGATGATTTTCTAAATGAAATGAAACTCTTATGAGGTTTGACCCTCAAAAAGACTTTGTCCCCTACTAAAAAATATCTGAAAGTCCTATTCTTGTTTGCATACTCTTCTGCCTATTTATTGGTTCCTTCAATCTTTCCTTTATCAATCTCATTGGATCATCCATCTCTCTAAGCATATCCTAACCAATCATAATTCTATCATCCACCTTATCCCAACTGATAGGTGTGTGAAATTTTCTCCCATAAAGAGCTTCAAATGGTGTCATCCCCAAAGATGCATGGTAGGAGTTGTTCTAAACAAAATCCACCAATGGAAGATACTCTTCCTATTTGTACTGTTGATCCATATAGTACATCATAAGGAGGTCTTCGACTACTTGGTTCACTCTCTTTGTTTTCCCATCTATTTAAGGATGAAAAGATGCATTGGAATTCAACTTCATCCCTAATGTTGTATTTAGTGTGGTCCAAAATCTAGATTTTGTGCGAGTATCTTAATCTGATCTGATCATCTTAGGTGTACTTCATGTAAATGAAATATCTCTTGGACAAACCTTTTAGCCAAAGTCAAAGATCTATCCTTAAGATTCCTTGTAATGAAGTGTGCTACTTTGGTCAACTTATCCATAACTACTAAAATGATATCATGTTTGTTCTTGGACATAGGAAACCCTTGAATGAAGTCCATGATAATCACTTCCCACTTATACTGAGAGAGGGGAAAATGATATCAAACACAAATCAATCAAAATGAGATGAAAATATATTCAAACACACAAGTTTATACCTTCACTCCCTCCTCCATGGATAGATGTTACAAGTTGCACCCAAATACTTGTTGATTTTCTCTAAGAGATTTCAATGTGGATTTATCAAGTCAACACTCCAGCATAATAAGGCTAAGGCAAGTTGTAGATGATGGAAATGGGAGAGGAGACATCAATTTATAAAAATTGGATGAGAGGAATGGAGAGATAATATTGAGTGGTAAGAGGGAGCATTAGCATTGTGACAAGTGTCACAAGAGGGGAAGAGTGTAAGAGTGAGGTGTACTCATACATGTATGAGCACACCTTGGGAAGAGAGGGTGTATGATAGCGGGATTGTGTAAGAGGATAGGTGAGATTTACACATGTGTGAGAGGAGTGAAGGATGAGTAGGCTAAGTCAATTTTTACATTTGAGATCAATAAATTGCATTCAAAATTGTCATTTATTATTCACATATTGTTATACACTTGTATTGGCATAAAGTAAGCAAATTCTGGAAAAGTATTCACTATTCAATCTATTTGCAACCAAATCTAGAATCCTTAAGCATAGTCACACACAGTCAGCTTTTGAATTTCTAAAAAACTAGCCTAGGGTACAAATGCCCTTGGGCATCTTTGTCCTCTTGTTAATTGAACCAATTTTTTCCCAAACCTATATTGTAATATTATTTATCTTCTTTTGTTGTCTGATTCCTATTTCTAGATATTTTATTGTGTTTTTTTGTTTGTTTAGTGTTCTCTTTGGTACACTTAGTGTTTTGAAAATCACATGAGCTTCATGACACAATGTTCTATTATCAATACTTCAATGAGATGTATTTCTAGACTTATGACATCCAACGCTGTTGTTACATTTGTTGTGGATCCTAACTCTTCCAACTCTTTCATGAAAAGTGTTTTCAATACTCAACCCATTTTGTTTGTCTCTAATGCTACTATAACAATGAGTAATGAATATCTAGCTAGTATGATGGTTCCTATAATAGCTAACATGAAAAAATTGATTAATGATGATCAAGGATTAGAATTTTTCAATAATATATCCCATATAATTGATGCTAATGTACCTATAATGGCTAGTTGCACTCAAGCTTTGAGAAACATTCAAATTCAAGGAGGAAATCAATTCTCCCTCCCTAAAACCATAGCCTCTATTCCTACATACACAAACCCAACTGTTGCTTCAACAATACAACAAAGTATTGGTATAACTCCAACAATAGGCCTTTCCACTGAAAATCCTTATGGTTTTGGATCTCACATGTGACACCTCAAGTTTCATCCCCTCTCATAAATTTACAACATAGTAGTCCACCAAACATGTACAAAATTCCACCATACTCACCACATTCCCAAAAAATGTCAACCAATGATTTTGACATTAAATAAATTTTATAAAACTTCACCTCACTTCAACAACAAATCTCAACCTTGAACCAAAACCAAAATGGACAACCATCACAATATGTCAAAAGGAGCCCATTACCACTTAAAATATTGAAAACACCAATGCCACAAAATATAGAGATACCCTAGTTTGACAAGTATAATGGTAAAGGAGACCCTAGCTATCACATATTGACATGTATAGCCTTGTGTAGTGACTTCATTTTTAAAGATAAACTCCTAGCTAAACTCTTTCCTAGGTCATTGAAGGGTGTGGCTTTGGAATAGTTTTTTTTCATTGCCAAATAATTCAATTCACTTATTTAATGGCCTTGTTGATGCATTCCTCCATCATTTCCAAGTAAAAATTGGTCCTAATATTACCCTAACTAATTTAATGCAATGTAAACAAAATGAAAATGAAAAGGTCACAAACTTTATAGGTCACTATCAGTTCCTTTATTCATAGACTAATCTTAATTTTCTTGATGCGGATATCCAAATAGTGTTCATTGAAAACTTGCAACCTGACATAAGGGATATGATTTTATTGATGAAATATCCATCTGTGTACAGTCTGTGATTATCAGAATTTGTTTAGTTAGTATGAAGAGACATCTTGATTAACTCATACTGAGAAAATTAAATCCATACCTCAAAACAACTATCAACCATTCAAGAAAAAAATAACTTTATCACGTTACATACACCTCAAACAACCAACCACATTTAACCTCAAGTTGATGCCATAAGTTCAAATCCATACCAATTTAGATCAAGAGATAGACAATTTACCCAGTTATCTAACACCCTCCATTTGATCATGTTACAACTTTTGAGTAAGAACCTAATCCAATTACCTCTTATTAGACCCATGGACACAACCAAGCCTCTACCACCAAGTTACAATCCAATTTCATTTTTTCAATATCATTGTACAAGAGGACATGATACAGAATGATGCATGTGTCTTAAAAATAAAGTTCAAGACCTCATTGATTCTAATCACATCCAGTTGGGCAATGTTAATGATCAAGGGAATAAGTTTGTTTCCCAACCTAACCAAAACTTGTATATTTTACCAATCCAAATCCAAACAATTCATCCAACTTTGTACAAGCTTATTATGTTAAAAATGATGAGATGGCTATTGATAAGACTAATTACATGGGTGATGATAATAAGAGTTATAATGAGGATGGTCTACTAGATGTGATCACTCTCGTAAATGTTCAACCTTGTAAGGGAAAAACCACTTTGTTAATCGACATTAATTTTACCCATATTGATCCACCTATACATGCACCTAATGGTCATCTCTATATCTCCAAACATATCAATGATAAACATGTACAAGGATTACTCATTGATCATATATGTGTAGATAATGTGATCATTGATGAATTCTTATTTCTGAATGAACTCTATCAAGATTCTTATGAATGATCGAAAGCATGGATAAAAACTTATGATGGTTTTTCTTTCCCTCTGATATGTTTGATCACTCTTCCTATTAAAGTTGGAGAGAAACAATTAGATATATCATTCTTCATCATCTTGATGTTGGAACAATTCCGTGTGAAGCTAGGCTACCCATGGCTATGCTCCATGAATGTTGTCCCATTTGTTATTCACAAGTGCATAAAGTCCCCCTTTGAAAATGAAAAGATGTTTATAGTGCATCATAGTGGGTTCAATCCTTTGTCCTCTTGTGGAAAATTTTCATTGAATTTATTTTGGAATCAACCTATGGAACCTATTAAACCTCATGAGGACTTATTTTTCAAGTCATACCAAAAATTTAAGGAAAATCAAATAACAATGTTATCTCTTACCAATATTTTTAAGAATGATAGGTCCATGGTTGCTCCTTCTCTCTCACCTATTATGGATGATCCCATGCCCCAAGCTAAGATCCTTCCAAGTAACCAAGGTAAATATGCCACAATTCCTCCACCTATATCATATAAAAGACCAAGAGACAATTAAATTATTCTTTTTGTGCCTCCAAAGATACAATAAGTGTATATACCTAAAGAGATAGTGGTTTTCCAACCCTTGATGGTTCCTTCACTTCCTCCCTTAAGGGAATAAATTTACCAATAGTTGATAAACCCGCTCCTACCCCATCACAAATTGAAAATTATGTAAGAAGAAATCAAAATGCTAAAGAACGTAGGCGTAGACATCATACTATTGCTTGTCAATTGGAAGAAAAAAATTAAATAGTGCATGATAATAAAACACCTATAGAAACAACCCAAGAAGAATTACAACTTTTTCCAAAATAAGACATGGAACTGAAATAAGAAGTGAAATAATAAAATTCAACTCCTATTTTGATAAAACCTCCCACTGTGATTAATTTGGATGATGAAGATGAAATTTCTAAAATTTATGAAGAGGTGCATAATGAGCTTAATGTTTCATTTTCAAATAAAATAAATTTACATGGGGGTAACCATGATGATCCTCTTGAGGAGAGTGACCTACCATGCATTGCACCTAGAGATGCTCCTAGTATGACACTTACTGTAGTCTATTTAGCTAGTTGTTTTCCCTCCTTATATGATGAATAAGATTGAGATGCAGAAGACTTGCTTTAGGTTGGCTCACATGTGCGATACTCCTTTATGTTTGTTTCATCTATTTTTGGTATTTGCTTTCTCATGATGTGATCTCCCATGTTGTTTTGATTGGTTTGTCTTTGTGAGTTTTCTTTGGATGACCATTGTTGCTTCATTGGCACAAGGATACAAAGGAAATTAATTTGCCATGAAGTTCTTCTATTTGTATCTTCATTCTTCTATATGTCATTAACTTTGTCTTTTCTTTTTGTCTTGTGTTTTCCTTTTGGGGGCGATGCAAGGCGCTACGAAATTTAGGTCTCTTTTATGTTGACCCAAAAAAATTCTTATCTTCTTTATGTGTCATTCCTTCATCATTTTCATTGTTCCACGTGAGTATTTGGGGAATTATGTAAGTTTTGAGCTCTATTATATCACTGAGGCAAGGATGTATACTAACCCTAGATCTATTGATCCCTCCAATGTTCATTTTTTTGTTGTTTATATCATTACATTTGGGGGTAACCCTTTATCATAATGTAGCTTTATTTGGAAACATATAATTGGTATAGGCATTTCCAAATATACTCTTTTTATTTTTTGTTGCATGATATTTATCATTTTTCTACTTTAAATTAATTTCTCACAACATGGTGTTTTGCAATTTCTTTCAAATGTGGGCATACATTGGCATTATTCACTTCACTTTGTTCATACATGTTGGACTTAGTGATGCATTGGCATTGACATTATTTGCTTCACTTTTTTCAAACACGTTGAACTTATTGTTATGTTAGCATAGCATTTTTATCATTTTGTAGCACCTTATCAGAGTTATCAAGGAGTATAACTCTTGGCATGGTTGAAATGGGTACACACCTAGTGAATAGAAAACTTCACTAGATCTAGTGTATTTCTCATTTTACCTTGCCTTGGAGGCTCACCTAGTGAATATCGAACATCACTAGCTTATGTTGCCTTCTTTTTTATGATTCACCTTGCAAATATCAGACTTTTCTATGGTGTGAATCATGAGCACCTTAATATGACCACCAATCATAACACAACTTTCTTGCTAGTGGAGACATATGTTTCATGAGTGTCTAGCATAACACAACTTGCTAACCTTGTGGAATCCATCATATTGCATGGAAACCTAGCATAAAAGAGCTTGCTAGCTAGTAGACACATGTGACCCATGAGTGAAGTGGCATAATGCAGCTTGCTAGTCCTCAAGGGAGCATTCATTTATTTGATGGATGACGTTTGGTATTTGAGATAATTTAAGAATGAGGTCTCTTTGTCTTACCAACTTGAATCTTTTAGTACTAACCTTATGTTTTGTTATGTGTCTTTTTATGTGTCTTCTTTGTGTTTGTATTGTGTTTACATTGCTTTTTTGTTCATTTGTTTTCATCTATCTATTATGAACTATGTGTTTTTGTCATGTATGATTTGTTTTTTTGACATGTATGTTAGTGTATGTTATCTTATTGCATTTCATATATGTGAATTCCTTTGTGCCTACATTTTCTTTCCATGGGATCTTGAATCCCAAGGGCTTGATCACCTTCCTAGACTCATTTCCATCTTGTCTCTTCAACATTTGGACAATCAGACCCCTCTTGGCGTAGATTTCCTAATTTAGTGTGAGTTTGAGCATAAGTTCATACTCTCACTAAAGTGGGGCCTAAATGTAGCATCGTAAATTGTCACCCTTGCCAATTTCACACTGTATTTTTCTCCCCCTAAATTATTGAGCCTAATTGGGTCCCTAATTTCCTAAATTATACAATCTATAGCCCATTTATACCACTTTCGAGAAATTTCAAGAATTGAACAAATGCATCCAACTGATATTCTTCCCTTGATAGTTAATATCATGGAGAATATGGCTAGGACCTATTCTCCCTAGGGCGTATGGGTCCCCCTATTCTTTTAGGAACCAATTTTGGACATGTTGAATTGGGATTTCTAACATTCAAAATTCAAATTGCAAATTTTGGCTATCGGTATTTAACTCTCAAGAAATTAGAGAAATTCCTATAAATATCTAGCTATTGTGTCACTTGAAATCCATCTAGCATTAGCAAGAATTATCAAGTGATAGGTGAACATTGAGAGAAAATCAAGAGCAACATTTTAGAGCTTTATTGCAACAATTCAAGATCCTAATATCATGTCAAATCTTATGTGAGTTTAAGTGTGTTTATGTTATCATTTTTTCATGAAGGCTAACAATTTTGTAGGTCTCCAAAGCATTCAAGAAAATCAAGCAAGCAAGATCCAAGACCTTGAAGTGATATGTATGAATTCAATCCTTCAAGGAAGCCATTGAAGGGTGGTGAGTTACAACACTTTGTGATTTCATTATTCCTTTCTATCATTTATCCATTTATCATTGATATTTCCATTGTGGAAGTGGAAACACTTTCACCGGGTTTAACTAAGGAAAGCCCCTAAATGGCCCAACATTTTCGCTCTCTTTGAATTTGTAGGTTTTAGGTTTGAAGATTATTGAAAGGATATTGAAGAAAAATTATTAATTATTGCATTTGAAGCCTTACATCTTGTCTAATGATGAAAACTCACTTACAAAATTATGACAATGTTCTGACAACTCTACAAGTAGAAATCAGAACTCGGATTTGTCATCAGAGGACTCAAAGAGTAGAGAAAAAGTACCATACAAGGACACATACTCCCTAGGGAAACTCTTTCCTTCTACAACATTAGACCAAAATTTTGGTGATAGGTACATAGTCTTTTGTACTTCTCATATTTTCCTAAAATTTATTGTTTTAGTCTGTACATTTTTGGGATCTTGCATTTTTCATACTAGGTCATATAGTCTAATTAGGCTAATCATAGAAAATAAATTCTAGTTCATTTAAAGGCTCAATATAATCAAATCTAGATTTGATTGAATCACCTTTATGGTTGAAATTCAATCTAAGCACTTTGTTGATTTTCATCCTAATGTACCTTTGAAAAAGGACCAAAAAATAACCCTAGGTTTATACCCTAGACTTAGGGTTCCCTTTTTGATATGTTACAACATCCAAGAGGTGAATTAAGTCCAACTACCCATAATAGGTGGGAGGTTGTACCTACTTGATAAATTCTAAAATATGTGGCATAACCTACTCAAATAAGGACAAATGAATGGTTATGAGAGGTGGCATAAAAATCCAAAAGAAAGTGTAAAACTCAACTACCCATGTATGGAAGAGAGTGACACATGTAGTTGATGGATTAAACCATGTGGCCTCATATTAACTTGTTGGGATATTTTTGGATGTTGTGGATGTTTTTTTGATATGTGGTTGTCATTTATGTCAACACTATTAGCATTTAGTGTATCTATTGTTGTATATGTCAAGGATATTGAGAAAATTATAAGAAAAAGTGTTCCAGGTTCCTAGTGGAACTGTGCAGGTCATGAAGGAATTTTGTTTTTTATGTAAAATATTAGTTGATGTGGATTAAATGGTTAATTTTTTAATGTTTCTAGATCATCTACTAGAATTTTTAGAGGTCCGCGTGAAGTTCTATGTGAATTATGGTCTGACAGTGTTTTGTTGGTCTTTGTCAATGTTCTTGAATAAATATTGTGTGATTCTAGTTATCTCAGTTGTTACAAATGCTTCTCTTTTGTTTCTTGGTGTTCTTGATGTCTCTAGTTCATTCTCTATCTTTGTGGTACATCCACATTACTCGGTGAGCTCGTGGTTGAAGATCTTTCTTGCACATGTTTGGTTTTTCATGTTCTTGGCTAGCATGTTGATGGTAGCGTGTTGTGAATCTTTGAGGTGAAATTAATTAAAGTATTTTTGTATTAGAGATATTAATTTGGGTTCCCACTATGTTTTGGCCAACCTTGGTGGATACGCATTAAAAATATTATTTGCAAATCTGGGCCAACATTGCAATTATATTTTATTTTCTTGGTCAACGAAGTTGTGATGAAATATCCTGTAGCAGATATATAAGAGCGATTGTGTGATCGGTGGAAAGCATGCTTCATGTGATCCTATGTGCATATGTTTGAATATCCTTACTGAGCAGAGTGTGAAGAAGATTATGTGAAGTGTGAAGAAGTGTTGAGCTTAATTGGAACTATAATTAGGCTTGAGCAGAAGCTATTTTCTCAGTTCATACCCTCTGAATTTTTAATCCAACTTTTTTGGGCAATGAACCCCTTTTGTAATTGAGAAGTGAGCTCTAGGAAGTGTGTTTGAATGCATTTGCATTCCCCTTAGTGTTTTAATTATACTTTTAGTAGGGTATAATCTTGTGGACTAACATCCACCATGGTTTTTCCCCTAACAGGGTTTCCATGTAAAAAATATTGGTGTTCTTTGTCTTATGATGTGTTACTAATTGATTATGGTTAATTGTTCATTCATCAGATCTGAGATTAAGGATAAGTTAAGTTAGAAAAAATTTAAATTTTTGATACAACTGATTCACCCACCCCCCTCTTAGTTGTTTTTCCTTGTTTTTCCAACAATTGGTATTAGAGCGAGTTCCTCTGAAGAAGTCTAATAGCTTGAGGTGATTTGGGATGGCAACATTCAAGAAGGAAAGTCCTAGATTTGATGGCACCAACTACTCACTGTGGAAATTCAGGATGCAATTTCATCTACAATGCATTGTTGATGCATATTGGAAGATTAAAAGAGATCAATATACTATTCCTCAGAATGGTCCATCCTCTGCTGATGAAATCAAAATGTTGAAAGTAATACCAGAGCTATGAAAGCATTGGTTAGCGCTCTAATAGATTCAGAGATGGATAATGTGATAGGTTTGTAGACAACTCATGAGATCTGGACGAAGATGGAAACTTTGTATGAAGGAGATAAACAGGTGAAGATGGCTAAGCTACAAAGCTTAAAAGGAAAGTATGAGAATCTAAAGATGGGTGAAGATGAAAATATTACTTCTTTTATGTAGACAGTAAATGAAATAGTGCTAGGTATTAAATTTTTTGGTGGTTCAGTGAGTGAGGATGAAATTGTGGCTAAGATACTCAGATCCTTTCCTCCTTCTTACAAAATGAAGTTTCATGCTATTGAGGAATTTATGACTGTAAAAAAGATGACAAGAGATACACTGATAGGGAAGCTTGTTGCTTTTGAAATAAGTGAATTTGGTGAATCTACACCAAAAATTGAATCTGCATTCAAAGCTATTGTATCTAAAAGTTATAGGAAAAGATACAGTCTGGGAGAGAGCTCTAGAAAGATATTTAAATATGATGAAGAACTGAAACAGATCAAAGACAAAGAAAGAGAAGTACAAGAACTGGAAGCACCGATTCCAAAGAAGGAAGAGGAAATGGTAAGTATGAAGATGTATTGCCTATTAAATATTTTCATGCAGTAAGATAGGTCATTTTTGCATCAAGATGTCCTGAAAGAGTTCCTAGGTCTAAGCCTAGAAAACCTATATTCCAAAAGAAATGCTACTTTTTTGAAGAAGCAGTAACTGATGATGAATCTGATAAAGATAATGGAAATGAAGATGAATGGTCTTTCATTGCTACCATTGAAAATAAACTTGTGCCTACTGAATCTACTGAAGACAAGAAATCTCTTGCAGCCTGAGTTGAGGACAAAGATAAGTGGGTCATTGATATTGGATGCTCACATCATATGATTGGCAATAAAAGTAAATTTGTGAGTCTAGAGAAGTATGACAGTGGGGTTGTAAGATTTGGAGATAACAATGCTTTTGAGATTCGTGGAAGAGGTTCTATTATCCTTGGTAGTAAGAAAAAAATTGATTATGTTCTTTATGTTGAAGGCCTAAAGCATAACTTGTTAAGTGTTGGACAAATGGTACACAAGGGATATGATTTGCAGTTCAAGAATGGAAAATGCAAGATTCGTGGGAGTTCCAGAAACATGATTGTTACTGGTGTGCAAACTAAAGGTAATATTTTTCACTTGAATCCTACTAGTGGAAGTTGCTTAATTGCTCAAATAGATTAAATTTGGTTGTGGCATAGGAGGTTATGTCATGTAAACTTTGACAACATTATCAAGACAATTTCTACTCAAGCAATAAGAGATCTGCCTAGGTTAGTGAAGCCTGCTAATGTAATCTGCCAAGAATGTCAGATGGGTAAACAAATTAGAGTCTCTTTCCGAAGAAAACAACTTCATTAAAATAATGTATTGGAATTGCTACATACTGATCTTTGTGGTCCCTCTAGAGTTAGAAGTATTCATGGAGAAAGGTATTTTATGCTGGTCATTGATGATTACTCTAGAATGATTTGGGTTTCCTTTTTAAGAGAAAGGTGTGAAGCATTGGACAAGTTCAAAATTTTCAAGGCCATGGAAGAAAATGAAAAAGGTTTGAAAATAAAATTCCTAAGATCTGACAGAGGTGGAGAATTCATTTCAAAAGAGTTTAATTCTCGTTATGAAGAACATGGAATTAAAAGACAGTTATCTACTCCTCAAACCCCTCAACAAAATGGAGTTCCAGAAAGAAAGATTAGAACAATTATGGATGTTTCCATAACAATGATGATGGAAGGGAATGTGTCTCAGATGTACTGGAGTGAAGCAGTAAGCACTATTGTATATACTTTGAATTAGGTAAATGTGAATGGTAATTCTGGTAAGACCCCTTATGAATTATGGCTCAGTTACAAGCCTATTGTTAAGTATTTCAAGATCTTTGGAATAAAATGTTATATCAAGAGAGATGATGATATAGGAAAGTTTGATGCTAGAAGCGATGAAGGGATCTTCCTAGGTTACTCCACAAAGAGCAAGGCATACTGATGCTATAACAAAAGACTAAGAAAGATTATTGTGAGTGCGAACGTCAGAGTTGATGAGGACTCTATCAAATCATCCAGATGATGCAGCTACGATTCAGTTGAAGACAACACAAATCAAGGGAAGAACACTCAAAAACTGAATCTACTTCAAATTATTCCATATGTTCTGGTGAAGCAAGCACAAGTTGTTCTAGAAAATCAAGTTAGTCAGGAAGCACCGACAAGTGCAAGTGTAGAAGAA
>VDFB02252430.1:0-70770 GCA_007258455.2 Sequoia sempervirens
ACTTGATAAATTCTAAAATATGTGGCATAACCTACTCAAATAAGGACAAATGAATGGTTATGAGAGGTGGCATAAAAATCCAAAAGAAAGTGTAAAACTCAACTACCCATGTATGGAAGAGAGTGACACATGTAGTTGATGGATTAAACCATGTGGCCTCATATTAACTTGTTGGGATATTTTTGGATGTTGTGGATGTTTTTTTGATATGTGGTTGTCATTTATGTCAACACTATTAGCATTTAGTGTATCTATTGTTGTATATGTCAAGGATATTGAGAAAATTATAAGAAAAAGTGTTCCAGGTTCCTAGTGGAACTGTGCAGGTCATGAAGGAATTTTGTTTTTTATGTAAAATATTAGTTGATGTGGATTAAATGGTTAATTTTTTAATGTTTCTAGATCATCTACTAGAATTTTTAGAGGTCCGCGTGAAGTTCTATGTGAATTATGGTCTGACAGTGTTTTGTTGGTCTTTGTCAATGTTCTTGAATAAATATTGTGTGATTCTAGTTATCTCAGTTGTTACAAATGCTTCTCTTTTGTTTCTTGGTGTTCTTGATGTCTCTAGTTCATTCTCTATCTTTGTGGTACATCCACATTACTCGGTGAGCTCGTGGTTGAAGATCTTTCTTGCACATGTTTGGTTTTTCATGTTCTTGGCTAGCATGTTGATGGTAGCGTGTTGTGAATCTTTGAGGTGAAATTAATTAAAGTATTTTTGTATTAGAGATATTAATTTGGGTTCCCACTATGTTTTGGCCAACCTTGGTGGATACGCATTAAAAATATTATTTGCAAATCTGGGCCAACATTGCAATTATATTTTATTTTCTTGGTCAACGAAGTTGTGATGAAATATCCTGTAGCAAATATATAAGAGCAATTGTGTGATCGGTGGAAAGCATGCTTCATGTGATCCTATGTGCATATGTTTGAATATCCTTACTGAGCAGAGTGTGAAGAAGATTATGTGAAGTGTGAAGAAGTGTTGAGCTTAATTGGAACTATAATTAGGCTTGAGCAGAAGCTATTTTCTTAGTTCATACCCTCTAAATTTTTAATCCAACTTTTTTGGGCAATGAACCCCTTTTGTAATTGAGAAGTGAGCTCTAGGAAGTGTGTTTGAATGCATTTGCATTCCCCTTAGTGTTTTCATTATACTTTTAGTAGGGTATAATCTTGTGGACTAACATCCACCATGGTTTTTCCCCTAATAGGGTTTCCATGTAAAAAATATTGGTGTTCTTTGTCTTCTGATGTGTTACTAATTGATTATGGTTAATTGTTCATTCATCAGATCTGAGATTAAGGATAAGTTAAGTTAGAAAAAATTTAAATTTTTGATACAACTGATTCACCCACCCCCCTCTCAGTTGTTTTTCCTTGTTTTTCCAACAATTGGTATCAGAGCGAGTTCCTCTGAAGAAGTCTAACAGCTTGAGGTGATTTGGGATGGCAACATTCAAGAAGGACAGTCCTAGATTTGATGGCACCAACTACTCACTGTGGAAATTCAGGATGCAATTTCATCTACAATGCATTGTTGATGCATATTGGAAGATTAAAAGAGATCAATATACTATTCCTCAGAATGGTCCATCCTCTGCTGATGAAATCAAAATGTTGAAAGTAATACCAGAGCTATGAAAGCATTGGTGAGCGCTCTAATAGATTCAGAGATGGATAATGTGATAGGTTTGTAGACAACTCATGAGATCTGGACGAAGATGGAAACTTTGTATGAAGGAGATAAACAGGTGAAGATGGCTAAGCTACAAAGCTTAAAAGGAAAGTATGAGAATCTAAAGATGGGTGAAGATGAAAATATTACTTCTTTTATGTAGACAGTAAATGAAATAGTGCTAGGTATTAAATTTTTCGGTGGTTCAGTGAGTGAGGATGAAATTGTGGCTAAGATACTCAGATCCTTTCCTCCTTCTTACAAAATGAAGTTTCATGCTATTGAGGAATTTATGACTGTAAAAAAGATGACAAGAGATACACTGATAGGGAAGCTTGTTTCTTTTGAAATAAGTGAATTTGGTGAATCTACACCAAAAATTGAATCTGCATTCAAAGCTATTGTATCTAAAAGTTATAGGAAAAGATACAGTCTAGGAGAGAGCTCTAGAAAGATATTTAAATATGATGAAGAACTGAAACAGATCAAAGACAAAGAAAGAGAAGTACAAGAACTGGAAGCACCAATTCCAAAGAAGGAAGAGGAAATGGTAAGTATGAAGATGTATTGCCTATTAAATATTTTCATGCAGTAAGATAGGTCATTTTTGCATCAAGATGTCCTGAAAGAGTTCCTAGGTCTAAGCCTAGAAAACCTATATTCCAAAAGAAATGCTACTTTTTTGAAGAAGCAGTAACTGATGATCAATCTGATAAAGCTAATGGAAATGAAGATGAATGGTCTTTCATTGCTACCATTGAAAATAAACTTGTGCCTACTAAATCTACTGAAGACAAGAAATCTCTTGCAGCTTGAGTTGAGGAGAAAGATAAGTGGGTCATTGATATTGGATGCTCACATCATATGATTGGCAATAAAAGTAAATTTGTGAGTCTAGAGAAGTATGACAGTGGGGTTGTAAGATTTGGAGATAACAATGCTTGTGTGATTCGTGGAAGAGGTTCTATTATCCTTGGTAGTAAGAAAAAAACTGATTATGTTCTTTATGTTGAAGGCCTAAAGCATAACTTGTTAAGTGTTGGACAAATGGTACACAAGGGATATGATTTGCAGTTCAAGAATGGAAAATGCAAGATTCGTGGGAGTTCCAGAAACATGATTGTTACTGGTGTGCAAACTAAAGGTAATATTTTTCACTTGAATCCTACTAGTGGAAGTTGCTTAATTGCTCAAATAGATGAAATTTGGTTGTGGCATAGGAGGTTATGTCATGTAAACTTTGACAACATTATCAAGACAATTTCTACTCAAGCAATAAGAGATCTGCCTAGGTTAGTGAAGCCTGCTAATGTAATCTGCCAAGAATGTCAGATGGGTAAACAAACTAGAGTCTCTTTCCGAAGAAAACAACTTCATTAAAATAATGTATTGGAATTGCTACATACTGATCTTTGTGGTCCCTCTAGAGTTAGAAGTATTCATGGAGAAAGGTATTTTATGCTGGTCATTGATGATTACTCTAGAATGATTTGGGTTTCCTTTTTAAGAGAAAGGTGTGAAGCATTGGACAAGTTCAAAATTTTCAAGGCCATGGAAGAAAATGAAAAAGGTTTGAAAATAAAATTCCTAAGATCTGACAGAGGTGGAGAATTCATTTCAAAAGAGTTCAATTCTCGTTATGAAGAACATGGAATTAAAAGACAGTTATCTACTCCTCAAACCCCTCAACAAAATGGAGTTCCAGAAAGAAAGATTAGAACAATTCTGGATGTTTCCATAACAATGATGATGGAAGGGAATGTGTCTCAGATGTACTGGAGTGAAGCAGTAAGCACTATTGTATATACTTTGAATTAGGTAAATGTGAATGGTAATTCTGGTAAGACCCCTTATGAATTATGGCTCAGTTACAAGCCTATTGTTAAGTATTTCAAGATCTTTGGAATAAAATGTTATATCAAGAGAGATGATGATATAGGAAAGTTTGATGCTAGAAGCGATGAAGGGATCTTCCTAGGTTACTCCACAAAGAGCAAGGCATACTGATGCTATAACAAAAGACTAAGAAAGATTATTGTGAGTGCGAACGTCAGAGTTGATGAGGACTCTATCAAATCATCCAGATGATGCAGCTACGATTCAGTTGAAGACAACACAAATCAAGGGAAGAACACTCAAAAACTGAATCTACTTCAAATTATTCCATATGTTCTGGTGAAGCAAGCACAAGTTGTTCTAGAAAATCAAGTTAGTCAGGAAGCACCGACAAGTGCAAGTGTAGAAGAAAGTTCAGAAGACACAGAAGTCTAAGAAAGTCCCAAGACTCCAAGGTATGTAAAACTGAATCACTCTGAAAGTCAAATTATAGGAGATAAGAGCAAAGGAGTGCAAACTAGAAGAAAAATTGCAAAAGAATATTGTCTAATTTCCAAGATTGAACCTAAGAGTGTCACTGAAGCCTGTCAAAATGAACACTAGCTAGAACCCATGAAAGAAGAACTAACACAGATTGAAAAGAATGACACATGGACACCGGTTCCTAGGCCCAAAGATAAGAATGTGATTGGTACTAAGTGGGTATTCAGAAACAAGTTGAATGAGGAAGGTGAAGTGGTCTGGAATAAGGCAAGACTGGTATGTAAAGGGTACTCTCAAATGGAAGGTATTGATTTCAAAGAAACCTTTTCCCCTGTTGCTAGAATTGAAGCAGTAAGATTATTTCTTGCTTATGTTGCTTATAAGAACTATAAAGTCTATCAAATGGATGTAAAGTCTGCATTTCTGAATAGGGAACTAGAAGAAGTGTACACTGAACAGCTAGATGGATTCCAGCTAATAGATAAGGAAGATATGGTTTGTAGATTGAAGAAAGCTTTGTATGGACTCAAACAAGCCCCTAGATTTTGGTACGCTAGATTGGAAAAATATCTACTGAAGCTTGGATTCACTAAAGGTACTATTGATAGTAACTTATACTTCAAATTAGATCATGATAAGGAGTTAATCATAGAATTTTTTGTTGATGACATCATTTTTGGTGGAGATGATAATCTATGCATGAAGTTTGCTGATGAGATGAAGAGTGAATTTGAGATGAGCATGATTGGTGAAATGAAGTTCTTTTTAGGATTGTAAATTACATAGTTGGACCAGGGGATCTTTGTATCTCAGTCCAAATATGTGAGAGAACGTTTGAAGAAGTTTGGAATGGAAGACTCCAAACCTGTTGGTACTCCCATGGTAACCAGATGTAAGTTGACTCAGAATGATGACTCTCCTAAGGAAAATCAAACCAGATATAGATCAATGATTGGTGGATTGCTCTACTTGACTCAAACTAGACCGGATATTATGAATGTTGTATGTATGGTTGCTATATTTCAATTTGATCCAAAAGAATCACATGTGACTAATGTCAAAGAATCTTTAGATATCTAAAAGGAACAATTGACTTTGGACTTTGGTATCCAAAGGATGATGTGCATACACTGATGCGGATTGGGCTGGTGATGTAGATGACAGGAAAAGTACTAGTGGTGGTACTTTCTTCCTAAGGAAGAATTCAGTGTCTTGGTTAAGCAAAAAATAGAATTCCATTTCTCTATCCACTGCTGAAGCAAAATATATTGTTGCTGCAAATAACTATACTCAAGTGATATGGATGAAAAAAATGATGAAAGGTATCAAGGTAATATATGAAGAGCCTGTTTCCATATACTGTGACAATTCAAGTGCAATAAATGTATCAAGGAATCTGGTACTGCACTCTAAGAAAAAACATATATCAATCAAGTTTCACTTTCTGAGGGAAAAAGTAAATGAAAAAGAAGTCAAACTAGAGTATGTGCCTACCAAAGAACAGATTGCAGATATATTTACTAAGCCATTATCGAAAGATACTTTTGAGTATCTCATAGGAATGCTAAGGGTAATTACCCCTCCTAATAAGAACTAAATTATGCATTTTCTTGCATCAATCTGTGAGCCTCGTTGCTATATTATGATTTGAATTGATGTTTTTGTGGCTGCTACTCAGGGGGAGTAGTCAGATGTGCAGATATGTGGTTCAGAGTGTATGGAAAGGTCATGGTTACCTTTTCCATTGATGTCAAAGGGGGAGAAGATTAATGAGAAAAATATCTTAGGGGGAGAAGAGCAACATGACAAATCTTTTCAGAAATTAAGTACAAAAGAAGTCAACATGTTGGGTTGATGGTATTTTTCACATCATTTGTTGTCATCAATGCCAAAGGGGGATATTATTGGGAGATTAATATATGTTGTATATGTGTTTCTGATATGTGGTTTTCATTGATTTCAACACTATTAGCATTTGGTGTATCTATTGTTGTATATGTCAAGGATATTGAGAAAATTATAAGAAAAAGTGTTCCAGGTTCCTAGTGGAATTGTGTAGTTCATGAAGGAATTTTGTTTTGTATGTAAAATATTAGTTGATGTGGATTAAATTTTTTATTATTTAATGTTTCTAGATCATCTACCGGAAGTTTTAGAGGTCCGCGTGAAGTTCTGTGTGAATTATGGTCTGACAGTGTTTTGTTGGTCTTTGTCAATGTTCTTGAATAAAGATTGTGTGATTCTAGTTATCTCAGTTGTTGCAGATGCTTCTCTTTTGTTTCTTGGTGTTCTTGATGTCTCTAGTTCATTCTCTATCTTTGTGGTATGTCCACATTACTCGGTGAGCTCATGGTTGAAGATCTTTCTTGCACATGTTTGGTTTTTCATGTTCTTGGCCGACATGTTGATGGTAGCGTGTTGTGAATCTTCGAGGTGAAATTAATTAAATTATTTTTGTATTAGAGATATTAATTTGGATCCCCACTATGTTTTGGCCAACCTTGGTGGATACGCATTAAAAATATTATTTGCAAATCTGGGCCAACATTGCAATTATATTTTATTTTCTTGGTCAACAAAATTGTGATGAAATATCCTGTAGCGAATATATAAGAGAGATTGTGTGATCAGTGGAATGTATGCTTCATGTGCTCCTATGTGTGTATGTGTGAATATCCTTACTGAGCAGAGTGTGAAGAAGATTATGTGAAGTGTGAAGAAGTGTTGAGCTTAATTGGAACTATAATAAGGCTTGAGCAGAAGCTATTTTCTCAGTTCATACCCTCTGAATTTTTAATCCAACTTTGTTGGGAAATGAACCCCTTTTGTAATTGAGCAGTGAGCTCTAGGAAGTGTGTTTGAATGCATTTGCATTCCCCTTAGTGTTTTCATTATACTTTTAGTAGGGTATAATCTTGTGGACTAACATCCACCGTGGTTTTTTCCCTAACAGGGTTTCCATGTACAAAATCTTGGTGTTCTTTGTTTCTCTGATGTGTTAATTTCTTATGGTTAATTGTTCATTCATCATATCTAATATTAAGGATAAGTTAAGTTGGAAAAAGTTTAAATTTCTGATACAACTAATTCACCCCCCCTCTTAGTTTTTTGTCATTGTTTTGCCAGCATAACTAAGTCTAATTAACCTAATTAACCTTAATAATATGTGTAGGAAAAAAAAAATCTCATAATATAAGGAAATAGAAAAAATCTACACTCATAGCTATATCATAGGTTCCAAGATTGCATTAATTTTCCTTTACTTCTATTTGATAGGATTAACATCAAGTTGTAATAGAATCTCATGCTAAAATAAATCCTTCTTTTATGCTTTCACTTCATCATAAGACTAGGAAAAAACCCTTTTATATTGCCTCAATATCTTTTAATGGTTGGGTTCAACCTCTTTCCAATGTATATATTTATGTTCCTAGATTTATATCTACATATTTTTCATCCACGTGCTAGGTTTTTCCCTTGAATCTATTAGAATTGTTAAATTCTCTTTGTAAAATTTTGATTATATGGGAAAAACAAGTTTTGAATGGACCCGAAACCATTTACAACAAGTTTTGAATGGACCCAAAACAATTTACAGTCAGGTTTGTATAAGGACCCGAAAACCACACAAACAAGAACAAGTTGCTCATAGATACAACATAGACAACCAGCAGCAAACCAACAGTAGATCACCTAGATAACAACAAGACTACCTAGATCTACACTAAACAAAAGGTTTTGATAGGAACCTTAAACCCAACAAAGCCAAGTTTTACAAGGGATCTTTTATGGTTGGTTGATGATAGTTAGGGAAGCAGCCATTTTGTGTGTTGTTGGCAGCTTCCTTTCACCTTGGTGGGAAACATCCTTCCCTTTGTTGGCAACTGTTATTGCAAGGATGAAGATCATTTGGATTTCCCATATAGACTTCAAACATTGCCATGTGAAGCAATTGTCCCACTTTCATGCTTGGGTGCAGACAAGACAAGAATTAGAGCAACCGATGGGTGGTCACTAGACAAGCAAGTTGGCTCAAGAGCAGGACTATCATTGCTAGGTTGAAGAGGATAGAAGATTTGCAGTGGTCCTATAAAGTGCAGGAGAAAAGTGGAGGTAGAGGAAGTTGTATAAGTTTTTCACTTCATTATGGTCATTGTAATGGTGTGATCTCCATGTATTTATACTAGTTTTAGCAATGGGATACTGGTAGCTACCTTTCCTTCCTAGATTTTTTCACCTATTTTCTCAAGTTGCAATCTCGTGATTTACATTTTGCATTTTTTGTACCCTATGTTATTTAGCAATTCTAGTATTTATGTCATTGCATACTGATTAGCCTTTAGCATGTTGTATGTTGAAAGATACTAGAGCTAGCGAAGAATTTATGTTTAAAACTTTAATGTATGCCTAGGAATATAAACCCAGTGATTACGGATCATTGGCCTTCAGAAGTGAAAATTTGATTATGGGATCTGAGGAAAATGTCTCTTCAAAGACAGAAAATTCCTCATCAACTTTGATACACTAAAGATCAAAGATATGTCATTGTTTGCTCACTTTCCATGCACTAACATTGTTTTTAGTCATGGAATGTTGATGGAATATCCTTCCTATATTTTTTCACCCATTTGTGTTTCCTCCAATTGAAATCTCATGTTGTGAGTTTTTCATTTTGCATCCATTGATATCACTAGAGTGTTATAACTAAAATTTTTCCCCTATTAGGCCTGTAAACCCTAGGAGTAGGGGCCAGTAAGCAATGTATATCAAAACCCTTAAGTTATTCTTTAAGAACCCTCAACCACTAATAACAATTCATTGAGTAGATAAAAAAAAACAAATCTCTTAATTAACTTTACAAAAAAGAATGAACTTCAAAAAATGAAGGAAACCCTAAACAAATTCTAACCCTCTATAAGCTTGACACCGTGTGATTGTTCCATAACCTTTGATACTTAGCATATTCCCTTGGTACAGATTATTGTGCCTCTAAATATCTATGAAAGAAGGTAAGCTTTGATGAAGGGTGAACATTAGGGTTTAGAATCTTGAAATGAATGAACCATAGTATGCATGTGTCTTGAATCATATCAATATACTAGTGAGAAGCAAATCTTCTAAAGAATATTTTCAACCCTCAAATGCTCACTACACCACCTCTAATGATTATTCAAGACATTCTCAAGATGATTAATGCATTAACATCATAAAATGAACATGTGGTCATCAATCCATGAGATGAAATAAAGATCCATGGTGAAAATAAATTACCTTGTAACAATAAATAGCATCAACATCAACTCCAAATGTGTACAATCACAAACTCTTTGACAAGAGCAACATAAATTGAGCCTTTTCTTTGTACCAACAACATTCATCAACGTGAACCACATCAAACCTTTCTCTTTCCTCCATGACCTTTGACATCAATGACAAATAATGCCAATGCCAACAAACTCCCCCTTTGGCATTGATGCCAAACCAATCAATTCACCTATGTCAAATTAAAACATAAACTGAACCTTGTCTTTGCACCAACAAAATTCATCAAAATGAACCACATCAAACCTTTGTCTTGCCTCCATGACTTCTTACATCAATGAAAAATAATTCCAATGCCAACAAACTCCCCCTTTGGCATTGATGTTAAACCACTCAATTCACGTGTCAAATCAAACATTGCACCCTGTATCTGCTCTTCTCCCCCTTTGATAACAATGACAAAGGAACCCATGACAATAATAAGAGAAAATTGTCAGCATCAACCTAGCACCAAATATTAGCAACCACCCTTGATGATTGAGAGAGAAATTTTCATCTAATCCATGAATACTACTAACAAAGATAGTACCTAAAGACCCAATTAGAGCATTGTGAAGGACTGGTCAATGTAAGAAACTACATCATTATGATCATTTCTCAAAAACAAGTATTGGAAATCATTTCTCAAACCATTACCAAGCACAATACCACTATCACCAAAAACAAATTTTACCACACTGTCACCATGATACCATTCAAGGCAAACAACAAAATAAGGATCCATAGAAAAAACTCAACAAAGCATTCATTCCACCAAGCAGTTCAAAATAGTTGCATCAACACTATTCCTCTAGAAAATCCACCACAAATGAGCAAGTATATGTAACTTTATTGCCACTGTAATACCATCTGCAACAAATATACTAAGAAGAAATAACATTGTTGTTCAAGCAACTTTCTCAAGCACAAAAAATTACTACCTCAACTAACTGTCTCAAATGCATTTTCAAATATCACTGTCATAAGCACTATTATTGAGCATCATTACTTGACAACTGTCAAATATCATGACAAGTCCGGTTCTCAAGCTCAAAACATTATCTCCCTCTTCAACTAAGCATCATGCAAGGTCTTCTTCAAATTTAAGAAAATAGTTGAGTTTCCTTTGTCTTCTTCATAGCACCTTTGCAACATTGAGTATTGACAAGATCCACATTTCACTATCACATTTTCAAATGACAAGACTACTATCACAAGTAAGAGTTGAGTTACAAGACTCTAAGAAACAGGCTGCAAAAGACACTTTTAATAACACTGTCAAGGTTTACGATAACCCCTATTCCCCCTTGAAGACATAACTATTACACACTATTGTATTCCATAGGAATGAGACCATAGTGGCATAAATACTAAGTCAGTCACTAACAAACCAGTCATTGTATCTACCAATTCACCTCTAATCACTTGAATTAAAAGCACTTAAATTCACCTCACTATTCCATATTGCTCCAATTTTAAGACCATTATAATCACTTACATTTTAACTTACATTTGATTTTGTAAATGTGAGATTATGCAACCATTATACTATTGTCCTTGTCTTTGCAAAATGTTTTCTTCAAGAAGCACTACACAAACCATTTTCCACTGCAAATTCATTGTTGACTATCACAAAGATATCAAAGCACCAAGATAGTCAAATATCAATAAAATAATGCCATTTACACTACCACTCTTAAAGCACCATTGACAAAGCAATACTATCGACATACACACAGCTATCATTATCATGACTCTTAGCGAGTTGTTATAACTAAAAAAGCATTCCACAGTGATTGAAGACCACAACTATGCACTAAGCAAGCGAAGAAAATACAAACAAAACCCATGAACCAATACATTCAAACCTTTGTGAAGGAAAATCAACTATTCACTGTGTCATGCAAGAGTTGAGAATTACTAGCACTGTCCAAGCAACCATTAGCATGAAGCATGATGCAAAGAAATTATGCAGTCAACATATCACTTCATTGATTATGTAGGATTGCACTGGCTCAAGAATAACATTGTTATAAATAAACCATTGGAGAGTAAGCACTATCAAAAGTATCATAAGAAAACATTATGATTGTGTTTCCAAGCAAAGGAAAGAACCACATATCATTGCAAACATTGCATACTTCCAAAAAGTGCATAAATTGGTATCCACTGTAGGCATCCAAATTTGACAACTCTCGTATGGCCAAATTTGTTACCTTTTTTGATCTATCCCCCATTAATATCAATTAAATGATTTATTTAATTAATATTTCCCATTTCCTAAGGTTTCTAAAGTATTTAATTTAATAATTTAATACTTTACCTTTCATCCCTTCCTCTCTAAATTAAATAAATATATCAATTTATTTAATTTAGTCACTTAGCCTTTTCAATTTAAATCAATTTTAAATTCTCTCTTTTCTCTCTCCTTGGCTCATCCTCCATAATCCTCTTCTAATCTAGATTAATTTAATTAATCCATGATTAGGATGTGCACACCCTTAATCAGGATTAATATCACATCCTCCATATTTTGTCACTTGCCTCTAATCCCTCATTAGTTTTATTAATCACCTATTTGCACAATCTTAATCTAATCCTCATGCCATTTATGGTATTCCTCCAAGTCAACCTTCATAAGTACTTTCTTTATTTAGCCAGGACCTCTTTTCCATATGAATTAAAAATTCACATTTATTCTTTCAAGGTTCTCCTCTTCCCCTTGAAGGTTGTTGGAAAATTCTAGAACCTCTCATAAGTCACATCACTCACATGGGGACAAGGACTTCCTTTATGAGGACCTTGTCTTATCCCCAAGGTACTTCCAATCATGTGAATTAAAAAGTCACATTTATTACTCCAACATTTCTCTCTTCCCCATAATAATTAGTGAAAATTTCTAAAATTCCTCACATGTCAACATCCTTCCACATGGGGACAAGAACTTTCTTTTTGAGGAAATTTTCCCCTAATCCCAAGGTACTTGCAAGTACCTCCCCCTCACATGTCCTTTTTCCACCTCATTTTTCACATGGCAAGATGTGAGGGCTTGTGAGTCCTCAACTCACCACAGCCCTCCATCTTGTCCATGTTGGCTAAATCCTAGCCATTCAAATCTCTAGAGACTCTTCTCCTAAAATATAGGATTTTGTCTCATTTTCTCATTCAACACAATTTATGCATTCAACTCTCAAGCACACTAGCAATCTCAAGCAGTTGCATTCAAGCTCATCCTCCATTGTTTCACTTTAAAGCTTTTATTGCATACATTTTCACACATCTATCAAAACGCCTGCATCCATTATTGCATTCTCCATCCAATCTAGATCATTTTGCATATCATTTTAGCTTATTTTCCATCAAGGAGCACACAACTTATCAACATCAAAGGGCCAACCAAAGGATCAACTTGATCAAGGTATATCTTTTGTTTTATCTTTCTTTTGTTCAAGTTCAACTAGGCTTATCTTGAGGTGGTGTTTTGTATATTTCTCCTTTTCCATTTTCTTTGATTTTGCATCATTTAGGGTAGGAAATCACACTACACACATTTCTAGCACACCTGGTGGGACCCACAAATGGGTATGTTATTTTAACGTGCTCTATTGTTTGAAATTTTGAAGGTTCAGGTTACACAAAGATGATTATGCTAGTGGAATAGGCGATTCTGCAACAATAGGGGTGATCCTGTAGTCAAGATAGGTGAGTCTGCCTTGAACAGAGGCGATTCTACACTTGCAAAATCATCCATCTATGAAATAGGGGAAAATTTGCTCCATGTTTCCTAAATAGGTGACCCTGCTCCTGACTTGGGTGAGCCTTCTTTCTACAAACAGTCAAGCCTGCTGCTGACAGAGGAGATTCTACCACTGACAAGGATTATTCTACTTATAAAATAGGCGATTCTGTAGTCAGAATAGGTGACTCTGCTACTAACAAAGGTGATTCTAAGGTAAAAATAGAGACTTAAAGTATTATTTTTAGAGTTCATT
Organism: Sequoia sempervirens; assembly: GCA_007258455.2. Classification (NCBI taxonomy): domain Eukaryota; kingdom Viridiplantae; phylum Streptophyta; class Pinopsida; order Cupressales; family Cupressaceae; genus Sequoia; species Sequoia sempervirens. The sequence goes on from VDFB02252430.1 coordinate 13,297, forward strand.
TTCTTATTATTTTCAAGTACTAACCCCCTAACTTGTTTTGTTGGTGAATGTGCCTGGTTTTACTAATGTTTGTGCATCTGTTTCACGTTTTTCCAAGGCCAAAGGATTAAACTACTAACTTTTTCTTGCAGGACAAGCGGGCCAAGACCTTTAGTTAGCTTTGCTTGTTTGTTATTTTCCTACTAGTTAGGCACATAGAACTAATTAGGGGAAGTCAATACACTTGTTTTTTGTGCCTGTTAAGTGGACTATTGAGGTATCTAATCCCCTTGCGCCATTTGGTGATTCTGGGTGAAGAGAAATCATAATCCACTTTAGTCATTTGTGTTACCCAAGAGATACTAGAACATATAAGCTTTCCCCTTGCGCTTCATGCAAGCCTTGGGACTAGCCAAAAATGTCTAGTGTCTTCTCTTATCGGGACCGTCGTTGGGATTTCATCACCCCAATGGACGATCCCAACCACGTGTACTAGTAGGGTATATAAAGGGGGAGAGCCAAAGTTGTACCCCAATCCAGTCATGTCGTGTCTAGTCAAGTGTCGAAGCTAGGGTGATACCTAGATAAGACATGAAGAGTTGCTCCAAGTTTCTAGTACCCCATTGGGGCTTCCGACTCACGCATTGATAGGCTGGTGTTCACGATTGTGCCTCACGTACCGTGTGTATATCAAGGACTCCCTAGTTTTCCTTGTTCAACCTAGATAGAGGACCATGTTGGCCATACCCTTTTTACTAATCTTAGGATTGTGTTGTTTGAACTGTCTTCTTTGTGTGAAACTAGTGCATTTATGTTTATTCAAGTCAGGCTTACCTTCTGCTTGTTGTTTTTTGTGTTTTTTGACCTTTTCCATAGCCATTTTTCATCCAATTCAAGTCTAAGTATGTTGTTTGGGTGATTTTTCCTTTGTCAGGGGTGAACTTGTTGTTGTTTGGGGAAAACCTATTGTCCACAGGGGCGACCCTGTCTTCTATCTTAGTTATTTCTCAATTGGTTCCTATCAGAATCACCCATTCTCCATAGAATAGGCGAGCTTGTACCCATTTTGGGCGAGCATGATACTAAGTTGGGCAAGCCTGACACCTAAAGGGGCAATTTTTCTCTCTGTTTGAGTTATTTTTTCAGTCAAACAGCCCATCACATTCGCCTGTTTCATCAAAAGGGACGATTTTTCCACCATTTTGGGTGACCGCACTTCATACTTGGGCGATTGTGCTTGTTGTTCCAATCCCATGTCAGTCTCTTGGGTCATCATATTCACCCATTCCCTGAAAATAGATGATTTTACAATAGAATTGGGCGAGTTTGCACCCTGAACAGCCAATCTTGCTTCCCATTTAGTTAGTCTATTTATCCGTTCAGTCTATCTGTTTATCCGTTTTCCCATTTTGAGAGTCCGTTTGCCCATTTTGAGAGCATGTTTGCTCATTCTAAGAGTCCATTTTCCCATTTTGAGAGTCTGTTTACCCGTTCTAAGAATTTTTTTCCCCATTTAGGGAGTGTTTCCCCATTTGATTAGTTCATTCCTTCGTTTAGAGAGTCTGTTTCCCCGTTAGGTGAGCCCGTTTTCTCGTTCAATGAGTCCGTTACCCCGTTTATCGATGTTGTTTGACCGTTTTTAGATTTAGGCAAGTCCAAAAGCTTTTTAGGTGATCCTGCACCCTAGTTGGATGATCCTGCACCTTAGTTGGGTGACCCTGAACCCTAGTTGGGTGACCCTGCACCTTGGTTGGGAAAACTTACACCCTGGTTGGGCGACCTTGCACCTTGGTTGGGCAATCTTGCACCTTGGTTGGGAAACCTTGCACCCTGGTTCGAAAATCCTACACCTTATTTTGGTGATCCTACACCTTAGTTGGGTGATCCTACACCCTAGTTGGGCAACTTTGTACCTTAGTTGGGCGATCCTGCACCCCGATTGGGCAATCCTACACCCTAGTTGGGTGACCCTGAACCCTAATTGGGTGATATTGCATCTTGTTTGGGTGATCCTGCACCCTATTTGGGAAATTTTATCACCTGTTTAGGCGGGTCTGATCTTTTTCCAGAGAGTTAATCTATTGTGATCCCAAAAAATTTGTTGTTTTCCAAGCCTTTGCATCTTTCTTTCATCCATAATCTTCACTTCAGTCCATCTGCATTTTCCCAAGGTCGTCCTCTTATCATCCAAGTCATATAGGTATATCTTAAAACATCTCTAGGTCGCATATCCACCATCATTTTCTTAATCCAAATCCCCTAAACTTCATTTGAAGTTATTATCCAAATTGACCTAGGTGTCTGAAATCGATTGTCATCCTTCAACATCTACTTAGGATCATCATCTATCCTAAGTCATTCATCATCATTCGGCCCAATCAATCCACTTTCATCTAAAGGTGGATTTGGTGCCACAATCATCTATTTGTCCTTTAATCTGATCAATCAGCACCTTAAGTCACCTAAGGTGATTTTTGGACTTGGTTTAGAATCCCTTTCATTGTCTTATCTCACCCATCATCCAATCTTATCAATTGTTTCATCAATCAATCTTATCCAATTTAATCCAATCACATCCCTATCCAATCATCCAATCTATTGATCCCCCATCCAACCCAATCAATCATTTAATCATCACTTAGGTCATCATTGCATTACATCTTAGAGTATAGTATCATCTTAATCCACTTGGTAGTTTTGCACTTTCATGCTCATTTAAACCCAATCACAAACAAAGAAGCAAATGGCAGAACAACAAAACTAGGGTTCCTAGCCAAATATCCCCCAAGATCCCAACAACGGTGCAAATTTCCCTCAAGATCCTAATAACGGTGCCTCATGACAATCCAATATTGTTCTTCAAAACATTTCACCACATGGTGACAAGAACATGGTTAATCATCCTAAAATCATAGTTGATGAATACCTTAGCAATCCTACTAATGTACAGATGATAGATCGCCTCCTCAACAAGCGTGGGGATAAGATTCTCACTACTCTAATCATGAAATGATTCAAACCACCACCCAATTTTGATATGTCCCAATACACTAGTGCCCAGACTCTCCCAGCACCTCAAGATCCACAGACTTCCCAGAACATTCTGGGAAATTCATATATTCCTAAAGGTGCACCTATAAAAAATTGGTATCAACCTGGATTCAAAAATTTCATGATACATCAAGTCACAAGTTACCCTCGCCTTCTAGCCTCGACCTCAGAAGTGCAACCCGATCCTAATGACCCCTATGCCTATGGCATGCCATAGAATATTTTGTCTGCTCCACCACTCCCACCTCAACATCCTAGTCAACCAACTGTCAACACTGGGGGAAATCATGTCCTTGTACTAATTCCACCTCTAGGGCCTGCACCTGCTGGCTATTTACTACTGTCACCTCAAGGTAACATCCCTACGTTCCAACAGCCTCCTGTTAATCCTCAACAATCTACTATGTTGCAAGAACTGCCACAACACATTGTTATCCCCTCGCAAGCACCACCACAACATATCGCTACCATTGCTATCTCGTCTCAACCACCTCCGTAGTAAAATGTCACAATTATACAATAGAATGTCACAATTCCACAACAAAATGTCACAATTTTGCAACAAAATGTTCTGGTTCTATAGCAACATACTACCGTCCCTACGCAACCCCCACACCAAGTAACACAAACCACATTGCAACCTCAACATCTGCCCATGGTGCCTCCATGGCGATCCTGTAATAGCAACACATCCCATCTCACCCACTTTACCAGTAGCCACCACAACAACAACAACCACCCCAACATACACACGTTCCCATGCAAACATATCACTACCATTCGTCAAGCACATATACCACCTATGTTGCTACATCTAATCCTAATCCAAATCTCCATCTAGCCTCTCAGAATCCACCGTGATCTCAACCACCACCTTTCACTAACCCCTAGTAATCCCACATAAATTCTTACCAACAGCCTTCTAATCCACAACCACCTTTGCATACCACACAACAACCCAACGTTGCGTACAATTATCAATCCAATCCATACTACACTCAACAATAGCCACCTTATCAACAGGGTGCTCCATCCACTTCTTACTATCAACAACCACCATCATACCAACAAGGTGCTTCAACGTCATTGTATTACCAAGCTCCTACACAATATCAACAGGGTGTTCCATCCACTTCATATTATCAACATCAACCACCTTATCAACAAGCAATTTCCACCTCTTACTATCAAAATTTGTCATCCTCCTATCCACCTTACAGCAATCCTCAACCACAATCCACATACGCTAATCAATACTAGTAAATACCTCTATATATACCTACTCCAGCCTATGATCAAGCTACTTTTGCACCATCCTCATCATATAAGTGATATCCTCCATACAATCAACCTAATCCCTCTAATCTGACTCCTGCAGCACCTATCAATAAAGATTTGGAAGAAGTCAAAGCCATGTTAAAGGACTTGCAAGCAGGGTATAGAAAACAATCATTTAAGTTTGAGGACATTTGTCCCTATCGGTTTGATCCTTCAATTTCATTGATTCCTTTTCCGAAGCATTTCAAAATGTCAAAATTCAATAAGTATAAAGGAACAAAAGACCCCAAGGCTCATCTTCAGGAGTTTTATGCCCACTATCAAGAAGTCATGCATAATGAAAATTACCTCATGAGGTTGTTTCCTAGGATTTTAAAAGGGATAGCTCTTGACTAGTTTATGGGTCTCGAGAAGGGATCTATCAAGTCCTTTGCATACCTTTTAGAACAATTTGTCTCCCACTTCTCCTTTAATTTGGAGGACATCGATACGTTGGATCTCCTAAAAGAAAAGCAGCGCGAGGGAGAAACTTTTGTAAGCTATCTCCAAAGATGGTGAGCTTTAGCCAGTTGGATGAAATCCCCACTTAGGGAAAAGGACACGGTCACCCTATTCATTGAAAACTTTCATCTAGATATGGCCCACAACTTAAGACTTCACTGTGTCACAACCTTTGCGGAAATAGTGGAGAAAGTTCCTATCCTTATTGCCAAAGGGTTAGTCAAAAAATTTAACTCTAATAAAGAGAATTTGTTTGGGAATAAACCTCCTTATTGGAACAAAAACAAAAATGTTGTCAATGATGGTGTCACTGACACCAAGCATGTCCAAGTAGCCAGTGCTTCCCAGAAGCCACAATATCTGCCTCCACAATAGCCAAATCCTCATGCCATATCAGTGCCACAAGGGGATCCTCGTTCTACCTAGCAATCCAACCAGAATAACCAAGGGAATAGAAAATTTCAATTCACTCAACTAGGATAACCCTTGAGTGTCGTGTTCCATAAGATCCTTCAAGCTAATTACCCGATCACATATCATGTGACCAACCCTCTTAACAAATCCAATCCCAAACCAGCCTGGTACAAAGAAAATGAGTATTGTGAGTTCCATAAGATTAAAGGGCATTCATTAAACAAATGTCAAGGTTTAAAAGCATACGTCCAGGATCTCATAGATCGAGGTGACATACATGTGGATTCCAACATGGAACCCTCATCTAATGCTCAATTACAAATATATCAAAACACTTTTCCTAAGCATAATCAAGGTCCTAGCACATCAAACTCAAACCTCGGGTCTAATAACAACAATGATCAGAATAATAGCACAAACAACATCAATTAAAAAAATGTGTCATTTGACTATCAAGGCATCGTCATTCATATCGAATAGGTAGAGCCATGTGTGTCTATGATACACGTAAAAGTAAAGGATCCACAATTTGTTGTTACAACCCACCGAACCCGTATCACATTCCCTAGAGCCTCTACATCCACCAAGTCACCACCTGTAAGTTCTCAATACAACATTCTTGATCATCTTGGAAATACCCCAGCCCATATATTCATTCTAGATTTACTCAATTCTTCTCTCGTACACCAAGAAATCCTAACTAAAGCCTTACATGACACCCAAGTTCCCAATGACATAGACCCTATGCAATTTCAAGCATTGGTAGGACACCTCTCAACAACTTATCAACTAGGTTTTAGTCAAAACAACATGCCTTGCATCGACTCGAATAATAATTGTCCCCTCCATCTTGAAATCCTTGTAAATTGCCACAAAGTAAAGAGGGTCTTGGTAGATAATGGCTCTACCCTAAATCTTTGCACATTAAAATTCATAAAATAGGTAGGGCACACCCATGCTGATTTAAATAATCAAGTTATCACTATCAAGGCGTATGATAATGCAAAGCATGATTCTGAAGGGACAATTTGTCTTCAGATTCAGGTTGGGCTAGTGGTGCAATACACTACATGTCATTTCCTTGATCTGGAACTCCACTACAACCTCCTCCTTGTCCACCCATGGATCCATGCCATGCAAATCGTTCCATCGACATACCACCAATGTCTAAAATTATCATTTAATGGGGTGGAAGTTACAATACATGCGAACCCTCAACCATTTGAATGTTGTCATGCATTAGAAGCTTCTTTTCCCCATTCTCATTACTGCCCTGGAGTAGAAATGGGACCACCTCAGACATCATCATCTCACTCATCTACCACTACACTAGCCACTACATCCTTCACTCCATCATCCACATCTGATTCAACCCTTACCAAAGTCCATATCATTGACAAGGGTTGTGGTGAATATGAAATGCGTACAACTTTGAATGTCACAACCATGCCACCCTCACCACACACATACATCCAACCTTCTCCATCTTTACCAAAGGAAGAAGAGAAGATGGTCACTTTGAGCTCCAAAAATGTGGGATCCAGTACCTTCCAATCTCTTGGGTTAAGGCAGGACACACCAAAAGATGACATCAACCAATGGGTATATCGTGAGGAACCTGAACCCTCTCCCCAATTGAAAGAATATTTCCAAGAGACTTATCTTTGGCCCTCTAAGTTTGCAGAGAAACACAATTATTGGGGGGGGCTTGGTGTAGAAGAGAAAGGAAGAGGACAGTTGATCGACACTTCTGTGCATCCAAGAAACTTAGGTTTGGGCTATAACAATAAACAAAAGGGTCCTATGGCATCATCTAGTGCCTCTAACAACATCAGTGTGGAAAATGGTCTCCTCGAGGACATCTTGAAAGAAGAATCCATCATACACACATACGATGATGTAGATCACGTAGATCTCTCTTCCATGTTTGAATGCCTATTTGTCTACACCATCAGCCTATCCCGTCATCATCCTGAACTCATAGACTGGGACCTACATGGTAGCACACTTATCGATACCTTTCCCTCAATGGATATGTATGTACATCTTATAGGATTGGGGGAGGATGAATTCCCTAACAGGAAAAGTAAAATGAAGCAAAATCAAAAAGGGTCACCTAGTGAAAACCTCTCTGAGGCACTTTTTGACTCAGAAAAGGTAAAAACAAAGGTTGTATCTGACAGTGAAAGCCTCGATGAGGCACTGGAAGATGGGGACATTCATCTTCCCGTTGTAGGAAATCAATTTTCTGAATGATCATCCATTCTAATCGATGAAACGCAAGATATAAATTTGAGAACTGAAGAGGATCCCAAAATCACCTATGTAGCCAAATCACTATCAGAGGAAGAATACTCTACCATCACCAAGCTTCTCAAAGAAGGTATCATCAATTTCGCATGGAAATATTCAGATATGTCGAGTCTTGACCCTACTCTAGTAGTACATCATTTGGACCTACATCCTAATGCAAAACCTATCAAGCAAAAAATCAAGAAAATGCACCCCCAAGTACCTCTACTGGTCAAGAAAAAGTTGGAGAAGCTATTGGAAGCTAGATTCATAAGACCCATTGACTATTCAAATTGGATTTCCAATGTAGTGCCAGTTCCCAAACTAAATGGGAATATCAGGGTTTGCACGGATTTTTGGGATCTCAATAAAGCCTATCCTAAAGATGATTTCCCTTTTCCAAACATAGACATGTTGGTAGACTTAACTGCAGAGCACCAAATGCTTTCCCTCATGGATGGATTCTCTGGATATAATCAGATCAGAATTGCACTTGAAGATCAACATAAAATAGCCTTCACCACACCTTGGGGCACATTCTATTATAATGTCATGCCCTTTGGCCTCAAGAATGCTGGGGAAACCTACCAACGTGCCATGACCATTATCTTTCATGATCTCATTCATATCATAATGGAAGATTATGTTGATGATCTATTAGGGAAATCAAGAACAAGGGAAGAGCACCTGATGGTTCTCAAGAAGATCTTTGAGCATCTAGAGCACTATAAGCTACATTTGAATCTGAAGAAATGTGTCTTTGGGGTCACATCAGGAAAACTACTGGGTTTCATTATTTCTAGAAGAGGTATAGAGGTCGATCCAGCAAAAGTTAAGGCAATCATGGATATGCCTCTGCCACATAATCTCAAACAGTTAAGGAGCCTTTAGGGAAAGTTGCAATCCATCTAGAGGTTCATAGCTCAATTAGCCGATAAATGCCAATCATTCACTCATCTCCTGAAAAAGGATACCACCTTTAAATGGAATCAATAGTGTTAACTTGGCTTTGACAAGATCAAAGAATATTTGGCTCACCCACCTATCCTTATGCCTCCAATTCCTAGTAAACCACTCCTATTGTATATTTCTTCTACTTCAGTGACCCTGGGTGCATTGTTGGCACAACATGACGAGTCATCAAAGGAATGAGAAATCTATTACATCAGCCGAACCCTAGTGGGTTATGAGCTCAATTATTCTCCAGTGGAAAAATATTGTCTAGCTATGGTTTTCAGTTCATAAAAACTCTGACATTACATGCTCAGTCACCCAATGAAGCTAATCTCTAAGGTCGATCCACTATCCAGGATAATTTTGATTGGTCGCATGGCCAAATGGGTTATGCTATTAAGTGAGTTTGATATAGAGTATGTGGATCGAAAAGCTATTAAAGGACAAGTGATAGATGATCAGCTAGAAAATGCTCCCTAGTAGATGCTTATCATCTGGTCACAGAATTTCCTAATGAAGGGGTCTTTACAGTAGCCAAATCAGCCACATGGACACTTTATTTTGATGGGTCGTACACACAATGGGTCGGGGGAAAGAATCTTGCTCATCACCCCCTAAGGTGATTATATACTGAAGTCATACAGGTTGGATTTTTTGTGCACCAACAACATCACAAAATATGAAGCTCTTCTTACTAGCCTCAAGATTGCAATCCAATGGCATATCACTCATTTGAAAGTCTTTGGTGATTCTTAGTTAATCATCAAACAGGTCAATGATGAGTTTCTAACAAAGGATGATAAGTTGTTACCTTATAAATGCATGGTATATGACTTCAAAAATAATTTCACTTCCATCCAAATTGACCAAATTCCAAGAGTGCAGAAGAAAGTAGCAGATGTAATGGCTACCATTGGTTCCTTAATCTACATGTCTAAATATTGAACAAAGTGTGAGTTCCTAGTTGAGCAACTCTTAATCCCCGCTTACAATAACCCAGAAAGTGAGATGGTGTGTGACATTGTAGGTCCTACATCCCCATGGTATCATAACATCTACACTTACCTTCATGAAAACATCCTACCTCCTCACCAATTCAATTTTGGTGATTTAGTCCTTAAGGAGAATCAGGGCACTTAGCAACATCAAGATAAGAAGGGAAAATTTGAAGCAAATTGGATAGGTCCCTATGTCATCATAGCAAAATATGGATCAGGGGAATACAGACTTGTCACACCCGAAGGAGAACCCCTAGAGGATCCCATTAACATCATGCACTTGAAAAGGTTCTACACTTAAGTCAGCAAGAGTATCCTATCCTTCAAAAATCCAAACAAAAAAAAAGTAAAAAATCAAAAAAAAAATCAGAAAAATCCAAAAAATAGTAAAGAGAAATAATTCATCCTATGGTGAAAACCACCCTTGGTGGCACCTTGGATAAGTACGTCTAGTGAAATCCTAGTCATAGGTGCCATTCGTACAGAGCTTAGACATTATCTACCTTACGTCCTAGTTACTTTGTGCTTTCACCCATCTTGATCTCATATCCTATCATCCTATCGATCATGTCCTTCTATCTGCATCCATCATTTGGTCGCTTGGTATATTTTGGTTGAGCATTAGACGAGCTTCATTTACTATATATCATCCTGAGCTTTTATCCCAATTTGAGCTTGTGTCGTTAGTCCTTGTTCCAGTTCTAGGTTAATACGTCTAGAATAGACGACTCGGTTCAGTAAGCAGGTTCGTTCAAGGCCTACTGTAGCAGTCTCATTATGTAGGTTCGTTCAATGCCTGGCCAATAGCCGAGGTAGGGTTCATCGGGGTGGGAGGGAATTAAGTTCTAGAGTAGGGCAGATAGGGTGGATAGGGGTAATGACGAACTAACATGACTTACTGATCAATGGGTAGCGGCACGGGCCCGCCCCCCCGGGGGCAGCAGATCGATAGTCTGTCGCTTTCAACCTTTCTAATAAAGAAGCCAGTCGAAGGAACTCGGCCCAACTGTTAGGAGAGGGGGGCCCCCCGTAACTTCGGTAGAAAACAGGCGGGGGGCACGGCGCATAAAGCCCTTTCGTCGAGTGCGTGATCACCGGTAGTAGCATGTATGTCGGACCCCGCCTATCCGCATAAAAGCCCTACCTAACCTATCTCCCATGTCGGACTCTGTCTATCCCGGCGAGGTCACCCGAAGCAAGCATCGGACCAATAATCACCCCAGCATAGCATTTGGTCCTGCGCACGGTGGGGTCTTCGACTGAGGGCCGTAACATGGTCATTCCGTTAGCACCCGCCCTTCATTCAGTGTTAAGCAGGAAGCCTATCGGAATGGATCGCAATATAGAGGTAGGGCAATGGCATTCCATCCCCGGTTGGGCAATTCAAATCTATTTGAATTAAACAGCTGGGATGAGTCATTATCCGTCGAGACTGCCAAGTCTTCCTCACTCACCTGAGGCAGGAACGACCTATACTGACTATATCTCTCCGTGCAATTCCATTCCGGCAGTTGAACACTTCCACAAACTCCGCAGTTCGTAGCTATCGCTGTCGCTCACTGCAGCCCTATTGAACTCTATGCAGTTCCTCTACCTTCCTCAGGGGCTCACTATAAGATAAGACAACAACACGTATCTAGGTGGGCGGCCCAGTTGGTGGAGCAAGCGAATTCACGTACACAAACCTTAGACCCAATACATCCGCCTTAGAATAGTAGGGGCCCCGGCCCACTCTACCGTCCAGCGCCCTTCCTCTTCCATTTCAGCCGGGCCCGTTATTCTCTTTCCCTATTTAGGAGTGTTTCGATTATTTGTTTGGGCTTGAAACACAATTATATAAAAGAAGGGCGATCAGTAGAGAAAATCTCTCTTTTTCCCACCCAGTGGACCATGGGGATGACCGAGATCCCGCAAACGAGGGGAGGGGTAGAACGGAGCTCTTAGAGATAGAGAGGAGTTTCGGACCTATTCGGGCTTCGTTCGGAAAGAAGAAAGGAGTACCTCGATCCAGAGTTGAGGGATCTTGAAGGGCCTAGAATTGAATAGGGCTGCTGTATTCCTATCCAGCCAAACTACAACTATCTATAACACTCCCACCTCATTTTCTCAGGATTGAGCCTATCCTACACCCCCTGGGGATCAACCAACAACTAGAATGGGCACTGCTGGGATGCCTCAACTAGAATTCTCCTGGGGGTGGAGCCTTCACCGGCCAATCTTAACTGAACAATCCAACCGGCCCTTAGAATAGTAGGGGCGGGGGTGAAGGATGGCAGGAGGGGGTGAAGGCGGATAGACCGAACAATCCCCCTACTATTCTAAGGGCTCTGGACAGGCATGAGGAGCCGGGTCTCACTCCTCGCCAGGTATGCCCTAAAAATTCTATGGCCCCGTAGTTCCCGGTTCAGGATGGATAGCCTTCCCTCCCATCGATAATTAGGAAGGTAGTTCAGTTCAAGTTGTTAACCTTCTTTCTCTGGATCCTCATTCTTGCCTGGGGCTTCCTTCCGGTTTAACGAACGATTAGAGTTGTATGGTGGAGTTGGAACTCAATCTCGATCTCCGCAACAGGGCATTGCTAATTCAGTTCACCTTCCTTTCGAACACCCCGGCAAGACAGTTACGTCTCTACCGATCTTCCCACCACTGATAGAGGAGCAGCAACTAAACTAAGTCCCTACGCTAGTTCTCATCTCCAATTCCCTCTCTTACCGGGGGTGAAGCTCTACAGGCCTTTCATTGAATTCCTTATTTCTCGTTCGTTAACTCGTTAATGCTTCGGCTATAGTTCTATTCGGTTACCTGGGGGTGTGGGCAACTAAACCTAACTTCCTCCCCTCCCCCTCCCCTTGCTACCCCGTAACTATGATGGCAGCCCCGATGAACCGGGTATAGGTATCAATGGCAGCCCCGGGTATAGGTATCAGATTAGTTGAGCTGATCAGATGCCGTTGATATAACTGCTCCTCCTCCTCCGGTACTGCTCCTCCTCCGCCTACCTTCTTCAACCGGGCCCCTCCCTGATTTATTATCTAGCTCGAGCATGCTTTCATTTTAGCTAGCCTACACCCCTGCATGCACGGGTTCTACAGCATGAGCTTGATCCAGCTGCCCTGCTACCTGGGTAGCTTTCCCTGCCTCCCGGGAGTTCAGCTACATCTTTCTTTCTCCTTGTCCTCCCACACATAGTTTCAGGGAAGGGACTCCGAACCGGGAAGCTTTTCCTCCCATCCGATTGTCCCATCCGATTGTCCCATCCGAGGGTCTAGATTCTATTACGTATATGAGCGCAGAGGAAGGGCAGTAGTTGAGGGAGAGCATCCAATTACCCCAGGGATAGTTGAGGGACCCTGATGCCCCAGCCTAAGATTAGAGGATGGGCGGCTGTTCAATGAAAGGATAGATAGAAACAAAGCTTGCCTGGGTGGGAGGGCTCCGGTAGAATTCAATTACTAAAATGTAGTTGCCTTCCTCAAGAACTGCTGGAATAGCACTAGTCTACTCCTTATCCTTGTTGCCTTCTCGTGAACTCCTCCATGAACTCGTCGCATTGATTTCTCCACCCGATGAAAATGAAAGCTCAGGTAGGCCGGCCATTAAGTAGGTAGGCTCCAGTCAAGTTTACTTCCGGTTGAGCTATAACTTCTAGATAGTTGTATGGAGCTGACTTCCTTCCTTCCATCCTTACTTACTTCCTTCCGGCTGGTCCCTAAACTAAGTGGGGGTCCCCTATAGATATATGGCACTGATGGTCCTTCCGGGAGTAGGAGCCCAGGATGGACCGGTAGACGGAATTCAATTACTGAACTGCTGACCTGGAAAGTAGAGTTGCTGAAGGATAGCCTCACCCCCGGATTGCAGTTGAATACTCATCCTTCACCCTCTCACCCCACCGTTCTAAAGACGAATAGGTCGGTCCAACCCCACCATCCCATTCGTCGGGCAGGTCCCGAAGGACGGCAAAAATGGGGTTGAGGCGTATCAACAATAATCTACCCCATAGGGGCCAGCGAACCACGGCTGATTCCCTCCCCGGCTGATTCCCCCCCTATATAGTTGTATGTTACCCACCCGCCTCCGAATCTACCTCGCAGATGAATCAGTTCATTAATAAGCCTGCTAGAATAAGCTGTGAACAGGGTCTCAGAACGCATGCAAGCCAGGCCACGCTGTGCCGCCCGCAGGGCCTGGCAACAAAGCCCTAGGTGCGGCGACGCTCCTGGCCCGCGGGGCTGGGCCAAACGGACGGTGGGCCTATCTTTCAAGTGTATGCATAAAACAGACGCCGGTCAATTTGGCTGCTGGCTCAGCCGACCATTTCTGGCGACACGCACGGTTTACTTCCTTTCTTTCCTGCTTCCCAACCGAAGCCCTTTCACCGGTTATTACTGCTGCTCCTACCTTGAAGTGCTTGAATGCGGTGAGGTACCCATGAGTGAAGCCCCTCCCATCCGTATCAGTAACCTTCCGTGATTAGTGCGGCCTCCTTCTTATTCCAACCTTTCCTCCCGCCTAACGAGCCCCGAAAGAAGCGGGGAATCGTTTCGGCCTGCCTCCCATGGCTTCTTTTCCTAAGTCATTAGCCCGAGGAGTTCAGTCATTGATTAACGCCTCCATCCGTATCCGACAGTGGCTTATCTCCCAACCTAACTTCTGTAATTCATTAGCCCATGAGTCCCATCTCCCCGCGAGGGGCCTCGCTCCGAGCCCTTGATTCAGTACCCGTATCCGTCTCCCTCCCGGCTCGTTAATCCGTATAGAAGGTAGTGGCTTATCTCCCTCCTAATAGTAGTGTAGTGAAGCCCCTTCCCTTACTTCCTTGCTTTCTTGCTTTCCATCCATCCCGGAGATAGACGAATCCATCAATTCAAATTGCCCCCCTTTTATCTCCCACCCCTCCCTTCCACCCGCTTCGATCGGATCCTTCCACCAATCCACTATCCATATGAATCTCTAGTCTGTTGGCGGTATAGCGAGAAGACAACATCTCCCTGGGAACTTTAGCCCCCCACCCATCCCCACACACGCTTTAGCTGTAGGTGGTGAAGGGCAACTATAATTCCCTCCCACCCGGGCCTCATTTTCTGCGTCTCCTGCCGGCCCGGATTGGGGAAGGGTCGAAGAATGAATGGGTGTGGGGGCTGGTGGTCCAATAAAAAATGGGTGGTCCTGCCTTGGGTCACTCTAGTATCTCTTGGGTTGGGCGAGAAAGCGCCAAAATCTATGCTTGGTAGGCCTCCCTCCCCATGCCGGCTGGTCCAATCAGTCCTCTCTCCTCTAATCCGCCGATTATGAGTGGGGTGGGGTAGTTGATGGTCCTGTCCTGGGCGCTCATCTGAAGTTCCAGTTCCTCCTTACCAGATCATTATTCATTTCACCATTCACCTGCTTGTCTAAATGAAGCGTGCTCACCTCACTAGCTGGTATGCATCTCACTAGCTGGTATGCACCTCGATAGTAACAATGTAGATATGTAGAATCTACTCTCTGAACTAGAGTGTCCGCCATATAGATAGAGATGGGAATCTACTCTCCAAACTAGAGTGTCCGCCATATAAATATCCATTAGCCAGCGCCGGTCCTTTCTTTCAAATAACATATACTTGGCCAAGATATGACCTACGGGGCCTCATGTCCCAATAAATCGAGAAAGACGACGAGGTGTAGGTTGCTGGTCCGATGGCAGTCCTGATCCGATTCATGAGGCCAGTGAGTCCTGGTTCGATAGGCAAGTCATGAGGCAAGGTTGCTGGTCTGTTAAGCCGCTCTTAGGTCAGGCTCCTAATAGTAAGACGTCACCACTCTTAGGCAAGGCTCTTGGTTCGTTAAGTGCGGGTTGGCCAGGCTCCTCAAGTTCTCGCCTCAGTAGGTACTTGCGAGGTCCTTCCTTTAGCTTGGGGTCTTCCTTCCTAAAGTCCAATTGCTTGGTCTTTCCTTCTCCTCAAGTCATGAAGTTCTCGCTTGGGTTTGCATGGTAGACACCTATCCTACAAAGTCCGGGCCCGTAACAAAAGGTCAAACCGTCTCCTACGGAGTTGTCTCGACTTGCCGCCGCCTATTAATAAGGGGTCTCGGCATGAGCATGAGGTCCCCACCTACCTAACAAAATCGACGAGGAAGCCGACGGGGTGGGAACTTAGGAGGACATAAAGACCGCAGGATTTCGTCAATTCGGTATTGAGTTCGAGGACGTCTACCCCACTCAAGGAGGGAACTGGGCAGCTCTCGGTATCGTCTCGCAGTAAAGGCATCTACACCGGGTTACTGGATTCATACAATCGAAACAGTTACTCTATCGATAGCTACTCTAGAATTGTTCCATCGAAATAGCACTTTCCCCACACCCCTCTCCCCTCGATGATTGCCTCTGAACTGTCCCATCATAATAGCAGGAGTTAGGGATCTCTCCCACTCCTATCTCCCCTAGATAAAGACCTCTGAGGTGCACCATTAACAGGCACCAGATTAGCCGGTTATTATAACTCCTATCTCTCCTAGATGACTGCTTCAGAGTTGTCTCATCTTAATGGCATTAATGGCGGATCTCTTCCCAGGCTATCTCCCCTAGAGAAATGCGGAGGAGCTGCACCGACTAATAGCAGTAATGCCGGGTCGTCTATTCTCAAGCTATTCCCCTCGATAGCTGCTTCATGACTGTTCCATCACCATAGCATTTTCTAAGGGTATTCCCACATCTCTCTCCCTAGATGGCTGCTCTCTCACCGCCTCGAAAAATATTAGCAGTACTCTGGGTTATTCTCCGCGTATCCCCTCGAGAGCTGCTCTAGAAGTATCCTATCACCAGAGCATTTATGAGGGTAGGGATGGCTATACTGGAAACTCCGGGCTGAGCTGATACGAAGCGAATGGAGACAAGTTATGTTATGCCTATTCTCCCATTCTGAATGCCCCTACTATTCTAAGGGAGCCCTGGAATCTCGCATTATGGCTCTCTCGTCCCCGGGGGCCTGTGGGATTGACACGAGAGGGTAGGGATGGCTATACTGGAAACTCCAGGCTGAGCTTATATGAAGCGAATGGATACAAGTTATGCCTAAAGACCCTTAGAATAGTAGGGGCCCATAGAATTGTAGGGCAGCTTTGTCCACAAGTATCCGCTATAAGTAGCCATAATGCAACTATGAATCTCATGGATAGTTTGATCCTGGCTCAGGATGAACGCTGGCGGCATGCTTAACACATGCAAGTCGGACGGGAAGTGGTTTTTCCAGTAGCGGACGGGTGAGTAACGCGTAAGAACCTGCCCGAAACAACAGCTGGAAACGGCTGCTAATACCCCATAGGCAAGGAGCAAAAGGAGGGTCCAAGGAGGGGCTCGCGTCTGATTAGTCGCGTTGGTGAGGCAATGGCTTACCAAACGATATGTAGCTGGTCCTAAATTCCGAGAGGACAGCCACACTGGGATTGAGACACAACTATAGCTCCCGTACTATAGTTCCCAACCACAATCGAACCCAACCCCCCCAATTAATCAACCTGCCACCCCCCTTTAGAATAGTAGGGCCTGGCGTCTCCTCCTCCCACCCCGGGCCCACCCAACCCAATAATCTATATCCTCCCACCCCCCTGGGGTTCTAGCCATTTATCAACGCCCTTATCCCGGGATGGGTAGATAATTCCGAACCCCAGCGAATTATAGTTGTTGCTTATTCTAGCAGGCTAATGCCATTAAGTGGGGGGGCCTCCTCACTCACGAACGAGAAGCTTTGCGTGTCCAAGTCGTCCGTACCGCGCTCAATGCCCCCGGATGGACTCGATGCATCGATCATTGCGGGCGGGTGGGAAGGGAGAGTAGACATGGAAATCCGCCCTGTCGAACGGAATATACCAGCAGTTCCAAGTCCTACCGGTCCGTGTCTCTCGGCCAAGAGCTATCGGTATCCCACGTCTCTGGTTCCATCCCTGGTATGTGTGTGTTCCGCCAATGCTCCAATCCGAGTGATGATTTGTGCCGATCGTACCCACCAAGATCAGCTGAATAAATAGAAGCCCTTGCCATTGGTTCCGATCCGACCGAACAGCAGCACCGAGAGTACCGGCATCAGATCTTCCTCCTTCGTCCGGAAGAACTCCAGAGACAGCTTGCTTGAAAGCCCTCGGATCCAAATACTTAGATAGAGTCACGTCCAGGTCCGGTCCCGACAATAAAGGTCGTCCTTTTTATCCCAGCAGTGGCAAGCGGAGATGCGGAAGGGGGTGGTTTGAGCGGATCGGATAAAGGGGGTGGAACAGGCAGTGGGTTGTCGTCTGAAGGCCATTGACCTCAATCAATGAGGTGGGCGGCTAAGGCAATATATCACCGAGATCGACCGGGTGGACTGCTCCCTTCATCGAGAGACCGAGACGACCAGCTGATGCTGATCGAAACACTGGATACCCATTGATGGACGATGAACAAAATGGCACTCGATGAACCGGGCGGTTCGGTTGTTAGGTGGGAAATCGACTGATTAATGAAATGAGGGGGTTTGGGCCGGAGAAATGCCGTTTGTTAGTCGACGTGATAGATCGGAAGAAACAGTATCGTGGGAGCCCTACCATTCTATAGGCGGGGTGGGTGGGAGGGGGGGTGGGAGGCCCCCCCTTCAATATTGTAGATTATAGTTGTTGGGATGGGTGATTGCCCTACTATTCTAAGGGGGGGTGGGTGGGAGGAGATAGTTATCACTTCGTTCAGTTTATCCGGAACTATACTATTCCCTCTATGCAGGGTGGGGGGGGGGATTATAGGGTAGTGCCCGTGAAAGGATATGTCATTGGTCCGGCTGCCTCCGATGCTCTCATGTTCGACCAAAAGCCTTCCATTTGAGGGGCAGTGCCAGATGCAGATCCACCAAATATGGAGCAATGCCAGCCCCTATATTACGTAAGTAGGCATAGGTGGTTGGTTCAGTCTGTGGTAGGTGCCACTATCCATCAATGCCACCCCCCCATCCCCTATAGTAGAGTGTAGTAGGCATAGGTGGTTGGTTCGGAGGAGTTTCTGGGAATAGATGGTTGATGTGGGAATGGGAATACTCTAGAATAGCCAGGCAGTGATTGACAAGTGCCCCGAGGCCCTTCGATCAAGTGGTTGGAGGATTATGGAATCCATCGATCGGGGTTTAGTCAATCTATCTCTATCTATCTATATATAGATAGATAGATATAGATATAGATAGATAGATAGATATATATAGATATAGATAGATATATATAGATAGATAGAGATAGATATCTAGATATAAGGATTGGATGGCGGCTCTCCCTCCCGGCGAGAAGAAGCTAAAGAGTCTATTCTATATAGCTGGGGGATTGATTGGAAAGGTGTCCGGCTGATCAGGCTAAAGAGAAGGATTGATTGGATTCCCGCCCCGTCTGAACTAAAGGTGCTCGTGCTCAGAAGGCGGGTGAAGCCCTTCCATCATCGGAGAACATTGGCGCCTACAATCGATCCGAAGATGGGCCCTACCGGATTACTCGAGTGCAAGCATTTGGTCATATATACGAGTCACTTTCTTTACAGGTGCCGCCCAGCTCGTGCTTGAGCCTGAACCGAAGACTACACCCAAATACCCTAGCGACAGTTCAGATAGTGGGGCGGCTAGAATATTGAAACTAAACTAACTATAGTAGGGGTCGTTCCATCGATCAATCATGGGGCTGACGGGCGGCTGGATCACCCTCTCAGTGCCACGGCTGCTAATATAGTGATCCATGGGCCCTACCGTGAAAGGATATGTCATTGGTCCGGCTGCCTCCGATGCTCTCATGTTCGACCAAAGGCCGAAAAGGGCTTTGATCCATAGCATGATTTTAGTCCCCCCGGCTAGGTTTTTTCATAAGTTTGATATGACAGCTAGAATTCCCGGGTGGGGGGGGGATTAGCCGGGCATTATGCACTCTTTTCTTGGTCTTCCCCCGGAATTCGGCAGCATGATAGTGGTCTTTTTTTCTCCCGGATATGTTGAAGAAGGAGGAATGCTCCGACCCCGTCGGGAGTCAAGTTAGAAGCTGGTGGATGCAGATGCCAACTCCGACTCCAACAAATGTTGCCCTGGTTGAATCAGTTCCTCCCGAATCACGCTGTGGTTACGCGAGAGGAATCGAGAACGCATGCACTAGAATTCCCCCCCAACTATCTCCCACCCACCCCGCCTATAGAATGGTAGGCCCTACCTCCTTGACGGTCGGGAGAAGCGACCTGCAACAGTAGTTGACTCCACCCCTACCTCCGGAGTTGAGGAGAATAGCCGTGTGTGGGGCAATCTATAGCCGGGGAAGCAGGGTGGGAGGCCCCTACTATTCGCCAGGGCGTTGGCGCCGCTATAGCCATTGATGCTTTAGCGCAGCTCACTCCTGGTTGGTCCCACTCACCATATCCATTGATTCATTCCCTCTCGTGCCACATCCGTATCAAGTAATGGTAGGCTCTCGTTCACTGCCTATCCATCCAGAGGCAGGCATTGATTCATTCATTGAGGTGTTTTTTTGCCCAATGTCGGATTCTCTCCATGTCTCACAATAATATTCCCAGAGGGGCGATCAATCGTCTCTGGTCCGATCCATCCCTAACTGGCCTCTTCGGGGGCGTCGCACCACCCGTAGCAATCAATGTTAGGGATATGGTTGTTAATACGTATATGACAGCAAATGGTTTAGTTACTCCGTCCGGCCGGCGATCAAGCTTGCCTCTCTCTAAATTCCGAGTGCACTATAGAGGTAGGGCTCAATCTCGAATTGTCTCTGCAGGGTTGGGAATAATAGGGCGAATAGTAGGGCCCACGCTTCTGTAACGAATTCGATCATCGAGGTATCCCCGTAGGGCGGGAAGTGGAGGCAGTCAATGAAGTTCGTGTGGTGGCGAGGAAGGTCGGGCTAGAAAGCTCTACCCGCTTCTCCAGAAGGCACTCGACCGGGACCATATATCTCCTCCCACCCACCCTGCAACTATTAAGCCCGGGACAGGTGAACCGCATCACCCCTTAGAATAGTAGGGGCCTCCACCCCACCTTCTCGGCCTTCTCTCTATCCATAGTCAGGAGTGGGGGATGAGCCATCCCCGGCCAGTACTACTCCTTCTCCCTACTTGCCACATTCCGAGTGGTTGTCGGACCCTCCCGCTTCAGTAGTGGCCTCATCTCATTCCGTGCTGGGATCCGTTGGTGGGGAACCGGGGAAGGAATCGGTTCCAGCCGGCCCAATCACTA
The DNA here is from genome assembly GCA_007258455.2 of Sequoia sempervirens. NCBI lineage: Eukaryota > Viridiplantae > Streptophyta > Pinopsida > Cupressales > Cupressaceae > Sequoia > Sequoia sempervirens. Next base: position 33,974 of record VDFB02252430.1, read on the forward strand.
ATGGATCGGATTCGGACATATTGGTTCATGGCATGGGTGGTTCCAAGCTCTCCGAGAAAGGATTCTCCCCGTGCACTTGATGGATGCAATCGACCCCCGTGCGTATGGCTCGGAGGGGGAGAGGCCGGATACAGAGAGGCTATGGTTTCCCCAGAAGCGTGCCAACTCAACTGATTCAGAAGCTGGGGCCCCTTATCAACATTATTGTCGGGTAGGAATAAAAGATCCAATCCAAAAGGCTGGGTTTGGTCCGACCACCCATGCGGGCAGGCGAGACAATAAGTCAGGTCTCGTCCCTCAATCCGAGGTAGGAGAAGGTATGAATGGAACGGCAACTAAGATTCCCTGGGGGGGAGGGAATCTTAGTTGTATCGGAGTGGGAGGGAAACCAATTGATAGAACAGCTGATCGTCCGGGGAAGCAGGGTGGGCCCCGGCCTATATCCTCAACATTTCCCACCCCGCCTATAGAATGGTAGGGGACCCAGAACCACAAGAAAATGTCCGGGAGAAGCTATGCCCCGATCCCGACCAGGTGGAGCGCGTAGGGGAGAAGGTGGCATTCCACTGGCAACTAGCCATAGAATAGTAGGGGCCCCCCACCCTTTCATAGTCCGGTGCCGCGAGGAGATATTGGCGGATGGCTGGAGACCAAATCTTTACCACTTGCACCTATCGCACTTTGCCCATCCCCCATGGGAGCAAAGACTATACGAGGCGGATAGAGATCAGCTAATACTTTCGATCGGGGGGGTATGATGGACGAAAGATCCCCTCCGGCCGGGGCGGGAAAGAAATGGGAAGCTAGTCGCTTAGTAGTCGTTCCGTTCATTGCCGATCAAAGCTTGACGAAGCCCTACTATTCGAGTAATGGGGAGACAGATATTTGCTCAACCCTAGACAAATGACGTCAAAGTCTTCAGAGCTGCCTTTCTCGCAGGAGCGAAGCGATGCAGCGACTTCAACCCTATAATCCCCCCCCCACCCTGCATAGAGGGAATAGTATAGTTCCGGATAAACTGAACGAAGTGATAACTATCTCCTCCCACCCACCCCCCCTTAGAATAGTAGGGCAATCACCCATCCCAACAACTATAATCTACAATATTGAAGGGGGGTGGGGGGGGGGCCTCCCACCCCCCCTCCCACCCACCCCGCCTATAGAATGGTAGGGCTCCCACGATACTGTTTCTTCCGATCTATCACGTCGACTAACAAACGGCATTTCTCCGGCCCAAACCCCCTCATTTCATTAATCAGTCGATTTCCCACCTAACAACCGAACCGCCCGGTTCATCGAGTGCCATTTTCAGCGGTTGATGTAGCTGTATATGAAGCCGTTGCCCCGGCTGCTAATATAGTGATCCATGGGCACCAGTTAAGAGGCTGCGGCACCCGCATGGGCACGGATAGCAACGAAGTGGAGCACGCATCCCCGCCATTGACAGATCGGGAGCCAGTTCCGGCGGATCCATATCCAGATTCAGATGATGACCCAGATGATCCAGTTGATTCAGTGGTTCCAACAACAGATGCAGAGGCAGCTACGAAGGCGATGGAACCATAAGCTACGGCGGTGGGGGGAGCGACAGAAGTAACACCAATTGTGGTTGAACCAGTAGACCCGGGCAGAGCCTATTGATCGAGATTGAGAACCCGGTCCCAGTTCCGGGTGAAGAGTCACCCGTAATAGATGCTTTCTCGTGGGGTGGAGGCAAAAGCAACAGGAGGAGGGGTAGCCCCGTTCCAGATCCTCGAGTTACATATCCAGCCCCAGAGCTAGTTGATTCGGTTGACCGGGTGGAAGCAGCACATGTTGATCGAACATTACCCATTCAGCCACTTCTCGCACGAGTCACGGTTGAGTCTCAGCCCAAGAACTAGCACGAGGTCCGGTTGAAAGATTCTCAGCCCACCAACTGGCACGAGGTACGGATGACCAGCCCATAATTCAGAGGATGCCTACCTCTTCCTCAGAGGCAGTATAATCAGTAAAGAGGTAGGGTAGGTATGCTTGTAGGTGAGGCAGCTCAGCCCATCATCCATACGAGAAGGATGATAACCAGCCTAATAGCGGCACGAGGTCCGGGTCCAAGCATATCCCTTCCAGAACTCTTGTTTGTAGGCCCGTATAAGTCAAGGTAGCTTCACTTGGGCCATATTAGCTCAAGGTTTCTTTCATTAGCTAATAAATGTAGTATGGGTAGCTTTGGAAGCAGCCACAAAGATGTACGCTATTTATTATGAGCCGTCACCAATACTTCTTTCGTAGGGTGAACCAAGCGTAAGTAGAACTCATTATGTTGTACAGAAGCTATAATGAGCCGGCACCCAGATGTACTCTATTTATTATGAGCCGGCCAAGTCAAGGAAGCAACCAAACAACCAGCTAGCTCTTCCGGCTTACCAGCCAAACAACTAGAACGAGGCTTGATAGGGGGACATCAGCCCATGAATAAGTACGAAACGAACGAGGTATTTTGGTAAATTCTCCTTCCTAAAGCTACTTAGATGTTTCGTAGGGTTCATCATGGCCAGTTTTCGGTGACCGCTCGCTCAATCATTTTCCCCCCTACGGGGCCATCGGCGAGTTCCCCATAGAATTGTAGGGGGTTTCTTTCCATCGGCCCCTACCCCTAAAATTCTATGGGGGCTATGGCCCCTACCATAGCCCCGCCCCTACCATAGCCCCTACCATAGAATTTTAGGGGCGGGGCTATGGTAGGGGCGGGGCTATGGGCTACTTTATCGAGTCCATCGGTCCAGTTCCCTAAAATTCTATGGGGTCGATAAAGTAGTTTATGGAGGAAGGAAGCCAAGGCTGCTCCCTCAACTAATCTGATCAGGTTCTACTGTGCCAAGGATCCCAATCGAGAAGTTAACAAATTGATTTCTAGCCGGATCTTGCCGACTGAGTTAGCCGGAACTACCTTTGCCACCCTTTACACCGGACACCCGGCTTCATTGGATTGTTCTTTCTTTCCCACTTCTCGAAGGCCCTCCCCTCTGAACAGAAGGAGATTGGCTGGTTCATTACCTCGACTAGCCCGTCGGAGGCAGGGAAGTTGACAACCGGAAGGAAGTGTCAGCCTTCACCGCCATCCTTGCCGGAATACTTTATTGTTAGTTCATTACCTCGGCCTGCAGGGAGGGAGACTAGTTCATTACCTCGGCCAGGATGGACTTTCTTTGATTCCGCCACCCCCTTTCTTTCTCCGGGATGTTCTGCTGATCCCCTACCAGAGCTCTCCCTCAACAACTCCGATTAGGTGGCTGGAGGATGGGTAACTAGTTGAGGTGGCTGGAGGATGGGAACTCCATAATGCAACTATCCATACGTTCTATCTCGAGGTCAAGGAAGGAACTCATTTCTAATCGGCAACCGGAAGGTAACTATAGTTGGTGGCGAGTCATGAGATTGCTTTCCTGCTAACATTAGGTCCCTCGGTAGTCCAGTAACGCCGGTTCTCCATCCCACACCCCCGGTAGGAGGGGCCTACCCGTACACCCCCTGTTGAACTAAAGGACTACCCGTACGCCCCCTGTTTCAACTAATCAATCAATGATACCGGTTGTCTCTAGTCGTTCTAATGGATGGACTACCGGAAACCCAGCACGCACCACCTCTAACTATGCCAACCAGGGATAGTTATATGCCGGTCTCTCTCGGGTATCGTTTCTCTAGTTTGGCAATTCTGGTTATACCCAACTAAACCTAGGGGGTAAACGGTAGAAGGGACCCACCGCTCAAGCGAAATCTAAGGACACTCCTTGGGCGGGGGGGTACCGGCACCGCTCAAAGGGTAGGTGGGGCAATCAGTGGACATAGACAAACCGGGCCGGTGGGGAAGCAGATGGTTTTACTCAATGAGAAGATGATCATCAAAAAGTACCAGGTACCCTCACAATCAACAATTCCTCCCTCGCACTGGATTGAAAAAAGTGGAGTGAAGCAATCGACAGTCATTAGCAGGCAGTTATTGAATATCACAACCCAAGGCCTCTCCAATACCCTCCCTTACTATCCATAACGTTGGGCATAACGTCGAGCTGGTATTGGACCCTGGGTTCCTAGTTGAGCTTTGGATGGCACTCCTGTATTACATACCTACCTTTGGCCAACCATGGAATATCTTGAAGTTTTGGTCTCAAAGTTATGAATGAAGAGGGTTATAGAGGGTTATGTTATCAACATTATAGGTGGTTTATTCTATTTTTGGGGGATAGATAGAAAGTTATGGGAGTAGTGAGAAAGAGAACCTTTAGTGGCTGGTTGATTGTTGATAGGATGAATCAATCCCAATCAGCTCACTAACCAATTCCCCCACACTACCGCTATTATAGATGTTCCCACTACCCAATATCCAGAGCCAACTTCATTTCACTTCGCCCTATAGAATGGTAGGGCACACCGCTAATAACTTCCAATTTGCAACCATCGTTCCCGTCCACTCCTCTAAAGCCTGGGAAACCCCTACTATTTTAAGGGCCTCCTATCCTTCATCCTAAGGATAGGGGTGGCAATCTACTAGCTCGTATGAGGGAATGTATCCATTGAGGGCGTTACTCCACAATGTTGAGGGAATGCCGGATACTCCGCCCCATAGAGCGTTAACTCTTAGAAGCGTTTCATCCCGAAACTGCCGCAGTCCTCTATGGGGCCTCATCGTATCCGGTGAATGAAGGTTGAGCGGGCAGATGCCATTGGCATTCGTTAACGAAGAATCTTTCCCTATCGGATCTTTCCCTTCGTTCCCCGAGAGCGCTTGCCCACGCAAATTGCCCACCATAGCGGTTGCGCCCCTCACTCACTATCCCTGAGTTGTCGCAGTGGCTCTAATTCCCAACCCAGCCGTGAGTTCCCTATTCCCACACCGCATAAGCCACCACAGGTTTTCGCCGGCCTAGGCTTCCAGACAAAATGCGGCGAGAAGCTAAAAAGGCTCCCTCTCTCCCTTCCTAAGAAAGTTGATGGATGGCTCTCCATTAGCGGCGAGCGAACACACCCACGCTTCTTCTCCGAACGCGCTACCCACCCATAGAGGGTCCCATTTTAATAGTGGCCCCATAGAATTGTAGGGGGCCTGTCCTTTCCTACGAGTGAGAGGGGCTTTAGCTCCTTGCGTAAGTGAGTTAGAATATGAGCTGAGGATATAAAGGAAAAGCCCAATATAGGGGTAGGGGGCCGGGAATGAAGATTTCTTTATTAAGTAATTGGGAAATGATGAGCTAACCGAGCTGGATGCATTGCTCATTCCCAAACAGAGATGGGGGATACTCCATCTATAGTGATTCGAGTAGTAAAATCAATTAGTAGTTTCCGTGGGCTGCGCTCTTCGCGGTGCATGAGGTGAGGAGGAAGTCTGCCGTCTGGGATATGGATGAAGTATGGTCAAGTATAGATGGAGTAAGGTGGGGCCCCTGGGGGAGAAACCAAGTGAATTAGCTAGACTGGGAAACAAATTGGAAAAACCAAGTAGATAAGCTAGATAGCTCTCTCTCGTAAGGCACTGAACGAACCTTGGCATGAAAAAAACCCGGCTGTCTATAGGCTTTCCATCTATAGTGAGGCACCCGCGCTCTTGCTGCCCGAGAATGAACCTATACCCATGATAGTGGAATGGATCTCCCAGCGGTGCCCCTCCCTATCTATCCCATTGTGGAAGTAAGGTAATGGGGCAACCCAGGATAGGTGGGTGGGTTTAGAGAAGTCGTCCAGCGCCGATTAAGAAAGAGGCATGTTCTTCCGCTATCGATCCTTGGGAATCATGCTTTGATCCCGAAGAGTCGTTAACCCATGGTTTATCCATCCTATGATGCATGCCCACTACTATAGATAGGGCCCTACTATGATGCATGAGACGATCGATATTCCCAAACGCCGCCTATATATCTATGGGCGGGGAACCCCCGGCAGCAGGAACCCCCTTTTATGATGGGGGGGGCGGCCGGAACCTCCTCTGCAACCAATAATAGTCAGTTAGATCTAGCAAAATGTATCCCTATATTATTGATTGGAATCTCACTGAAACCTCACCCTCCTTACTCACCCGATATAAAGGAAGGGTGAGGGCTAACGTCAGATGGGGGTTTTCCTCGACAATGACATCTGACAGAAGATAAGCAGTGCTTCCGACTCCTAATGCTACGCATTTAGCTCAAGCTGTCGACGGGCCGAGACCTTGAGGTCAGTGCATGTTTGCTAAGCCGGATGTACGACTTTGGGTTTATCTGACAGATTAGCGTCAGACGTGTGTGCATGTGCATGAGCTTTAGCTCACGGTCGGCACAGGATAGGGAACAAGTAACTACGTTCTTTCTGTCCGGGTGGGAAAGAACAATAGGCATTTTATCACTTCCATCCGTGCATGGGTGCTCCTTCCTATTACTTCAACTCGTTACTTGAACTGCTTTCTCATTGACTTGAACTGCTTTCTCATTGGTCTAGCCCATCTCCAACTACCCGGTGAAGTCCAACTACCCGGTGAAGTCCAACTACCCTCAGGATGGACCTTCCTAACTGACCTGAGCCCAACCGGTCACCCGGTATCAACAATCTATGGACCCCAGCAGATAGATCGGAGTATTCATCGAGGAGCCTAGTTTCTCCGGGTGGAGATTCTTCTTTATCCCGCTTGAACCCGCCCGGAGTTCGGTAGCCTATCCCGGGGAACTATGATTCCCGCCCACCAAGTAGGATATAGCGGTCGAATGCCCATAGAATAGTAGGGGCCTGGGGCCCTTTACACCCTCTGGCCGGTCCTCGTTAATTAGGCCATCCGTGCATGCAGGGGTGAGGATGGAGAAGCTGCCTCCCAACGGTAATGCCCTCCTTAGTTGTCTACTCCCTTCCCTTCAACTAGAGAGAAATGGCCGGATAACAAGAAAGCAGCTAAGGATGGTCTTCAGGCTGGAGCAGTTCAGGATGGAGATGATAGTTGATGAAAGCGAAGGGAAGACTCAACCGAACTGGCCAGATTCTCTACTACTTGATCCATCCCTGCCTAACTAAGATTCCTTACTCTAGCAGGCTATGCCTTCGGCACCGACCATATGGAACAACAACTATATAGGGGGGGGGGTGGGTCGGTCTTCACTGAAGCGCAGGGTAGTTGTGGGTGTTCATGTGGATTAGCCGTTGGGGGGCCCTTAAAATAGTAGGGGATTGCCGAATAGGACGGGGCCCTCAAGCACACCCGAGGTAGTTGATAGTTGGGGGGAGATAGTTGTAGGGAGCGGGTTCTATGATTCAGAGGAAGGACTCTATATGCCGGGAGGAAACGGTGGTCCATAGTACATAGTATGATGGGGCGTACGGGAGAGGAGGGCCCCTATCTTTACTCTAATTTGTTCTATTATCTACGTGATACAACCAGTCATCCTACGGGATACAACCAGTCATCCTATTCATCTGGTGCTCGACCCCCCATATATGGATAGATCTCGAGAGCCCCCCCCCAGATAGTTCTAGTTATTCTCTTCTCTCTGGACGGATAGGGTCTCTCTGGACGCCGCATTGGGTGACCGGCCCCTATCTATCTAGGGTGATCAGATCCGGCCCCCTCCAAGATATATGATATCGCCATATCTATATATCTAGCTGGAGATATGTCCATATCATCTGGGCTATCCATTGATATCTAATCTCTAGTTGGGCCCCCATACCTCTACCTCTATCTGGAGGGCCCTATCTATACTCCACTGCAAACTCGACTTCAATCAAGCCCTACCTCTATATCTATTGGGCTTATCTTGGATTGCCCTATCTCCCCATCTCGCCCTACCTCTATCTATATTCAAATAGAATGGCCCGGCGGTGGTTCTCATTAGCCATTATAGTTCTAGTTGCAATCTAGATGATCGTACCGGTATCTGTGAATGGTGTGTGTACCTTCAGTAATGGTGTACCAGTGGGAAGCGGTCAACATTCAGTCCTAAACATCTGAAAAGAAAGGGATAGGGCCCCTCCTCCCCCAGCCCACTATATGGAGTAGAGTAGGCCAACTAGAATAGGGAGCCATATATATAGATAGGCCCTCTCTATTCCCGCCTCTCTCCCGCCCAGATAGATAGCTATAATTCCCCCATGAACACCCGCCTCTCTCTAGAGGTTATCCGCCGATCTCCCGCCTCTATCTCCATCTCTATCAAGTACCTCTGCCTCCAACTATAGGGGGGAGAGTCAACATACTGACTAAATCCTATACGTAGGGGACCGCCCGCCTTTCACCCACCCTTCTCTCTGGGCAGAGAGATGGGCAGATCAGATAGATGGGCAGAGAAATGGGCGGATAGATGGGCAGATAGATGATCAACCGATGACTGTGCTGTGACTGGTTGTATCACGTATGCTCTATAATGGATGGATGCATCCGTGTATGTGCCCCCACCCCATATAGAGTGAGTATAGATAGGCCTCGATCTCCCCGCCGAGCATAGTGTATAGCCCATATAGTTTATCTAGGATCTAGTCGGCACCCCTTATAGTTCTATATGGCGACAGGCCAAAGCGGAGATTAATAGCCGTCGGAGATTATGGGTCCAGGGGTGTTCATCTAACTCAGTCGGATGATAGTTGCCTCCCAGAGAACAGAACTATAGATGGTCGGCGCCCTATCTCGGCTTATGTTGGTTGCGCTAACCGGGTTCTCTAATCCCACTCGAGGAGCTACTCCCCCTTGATTTGATCCGAGGAATCGAGGGCCGGGTCCCTTCTCTGATTTTGGGTCTCTCTGGACGGATAGGGTCTCTCTATAGTCAGCAGTTTCCCTAGATGGGCGATCCCGGGCAATGCGGACAACTTCACTTCATTCGCACCATACTCGATCGACTCGACTATAGAGATCGAGTGCCTATCTATAGTCCATACAGCCGTAGCCGCCCCCGCCTCTATCTATATAGCCGCCCCCCAGCCGATATAGCCGGGCCCTATCCGCCTTTCTCCCGCCCAGATAGATAGCTATAATTCCCCCATGAACACCCGATGAACTCTAACAACGATATATCCGCCTTTCTCCCGCCGGATACGATAGGCACTCGATCAACGAATGCGAATGCCCTATGGATATATGGCCGGGCCGGGGTCAAGAGTATGGATAGATGGCCGCTCAACCCAACTAGTTGTTTCGGATCGGGGTGCTTCGTTCCCCTATCGTTACGGCCAGATGCATGAATGCCCAGTTCAGAAACAACTAATATTTCTTCCCGCCCTTTCAATTTCTAGGGCTCTGTATGGCGAGCGCCTATATTCATCAGTCATATCACGTACATAATGCGATGGATGAGACCTCTCCCGCCCATCTATAGATCTATGGGGCGGGGGAGAAGAAAGAGCCCCTATATCTATGCGCTCTCCGGACGGTTGGGTTCTCTCTGGATCTGGACAGTTGGGTTCTCTCCCGCCTCTCTTCCGCCCAGATAGATAGCTATAATTCCCCCATGAACACCCGATGAACTCTCTCTATATAGTCTCCCGCCGGGGGTTTGTGGAGAAGGGCCGCCAGATACGATCTATCCAGGGGGCCCGCCTCTCTCTATCTATATAGCCGCCCACTATCTCTACTCTCATATAGCCGTCGGTCGAGTCCCCCAGATAGATATATAGGGGGCCCTCCAAGATATATTCTATCGCCATATGTGGACAGGACATAGCGTATCCACTCTAACCAAACCGATTCTGAGGTGCCCCCAACAATATTGTGGTCCACTCATGTTACGTACATAAGATTAAGACAGAGGCCCACCCTATCCAACTGAAGTAGCCTAGCTCAGAATGACTAGACTATATGGAAGGAATGGGATGGGAGATGCCCCTATCCTAGAAAAAGGGGGCTCTATCTATGGGGGAGAGGAACTAGTATATACGAGGAGAGGAGAAGTTAGGGCCCCCCCTCCATACCATATAATATAGGGGAGATAGGGAGCTCAACTCAATTTTCTTGGGGGAACTACCTCTCCATGAACACCCGCTGCATCGGGGGGGAATGGCTAGGGTGTTCAGCTAACTCAGTCGGAGATAGAGTATAGTTTCCCATTACTCTAGCAGGCTGATTAATGGCGGAACGGCTAGTTTCCCATCTATAATCCCCTCCCACCCATCTATTCCCTCATGAACACCCGGAGATAGGCCTAAATTCTAGGCAATTAATCTACCTCCCTATAATTCCCCCCCGATGCAGCGGGTGGGGGGGGAATCTGCCGTTCCCCTAGATTAATTGTTGTGGGTTATCGTTTATCCATATAGGCAACTCTGGCTATACCTACACCTGGTGAGTATACGGTATGAAGGGACCCACACTCCAGTATTGGCTCAACAGTACTAGCTCAAATGCACACTTTTTGCCTGGTCGGCGCATTGAGGCCGGCAGAAGGGGCGGGCATTAAAGAGCTCGCTATTGACCATACTGGAGTGGGGGGTGTTCCGGCACTCTAATCAGGGGGTAGGGCAGTTAGTGGAAAGGGACAAATGCGTGGGGGAGCAAGCGTTAGAAGCTGATGTCCCATGGAGACATCCCTACTATCTAGTCGGTATCAACATTAGCTGCCCCGCACCCTGTAGTTTCTTTAGGCGATTCCTCCCTGGACGCCCCAACTATTCTAAGGGGCGGTTGTGGTATTCAGCTCGAAGAGCAACCTACCACTGCAAACCTTTAGCTCACTGAACGGCCACACGGTTGGAGAGAAGAATGGGCCTCGAACTACCACTTCCTACTTTAATACCAGCAGCTCAAAGAGCTATAGAAGTGGAAGCCCTACCATTCTATAGGCGGGGTGGGTGGGGGGACATAGATGTTCAAGCTCAAACAGCGACCTCCCTCCATTCTCCACTTACTCGACTTAGCTCACTGTCAGAACGAGTCCCTTAGCTCCCTACTGTAAAAAGGTGAGTGAACCATTGGGAGTCCCAACTAATCTACCTCCCTAGCCGTAGCTTCCCCCCCTCCCAACGGCATCTACCTCCCGCCACCTTGGAATAGTAGGGGCCCTCCCCCCCGGGAGATATACCTATATCTGCTATATCTCGCTATATCTGCTATATCTGGGTGGGAGGCAATATAATCTACCTCCCTAGCCGTAGCTTCCCCCCCTCCCGGGCCCCGCCAAATTCTATGGGCCGTGATCCTCCTCCCACCCACACAACATCTCCCTCCCACCCCTGCCGGGGCCATAGAATTGCTACTATAGTTAGAATCCGTAACTTCTCGGCCCGGTATATTATTTGAAGTGTAGGTATATTAATAGTTATAGTTGGGCTTTTAGAATTGTTGAAGTCGGATGGCGTATATAATTGAAGGTTCCCGGGAAGCTACTTTAGTTGAGGTAGATTAGTTGGGTGGGGGGGGAATTATAGCTGAATCTCCCACCCAACTAGAATTCCCACCCTTAGGTTACGAAGATCAAGCCCCAACTAGAATCCCCGGGGTGGGGCCGGGGTGATTGTATTGTAGCCCGGGGTGGGGGGGGAATGGTAGGTAATAGTTCCCCACGGGCTGCTATAATTCCCCCCCAAAACCCCACCACCCAAGGCGGGTATGGTCGGTGGGTAAGGCGAATAGGTCGGTCCCGAAGGGCGGGTGGGTGGATATAAGATAGCCGATTCCGGGCCCCTACTATTAGCCCGGGTAGGCATGTTACGTATAGAATCGAGCCTTTAGAATAGTAGGGCTAAAATATAGTTGAGTATAGAACCAACTATAGTGCCGCCCTACTATGCCGTGCCGCCCCCGCCCCAACAACTATAGATGGTACGGCCGAAGGCCCAACCCCAACAACATCTACCTCCGATTTCCCATTCGCCCTTGGTACCGATTTCCCATTCGCCCTAAGGCATATAGGACGGTCCCAACCCCACCTGCCCTTCGGGACGACCTCCCTATTGCCACCCACCCCTTGCCTGCCTTTCATCGGCAGCCCCCCCCATTCCCCTACTATTCTAATGGCCAATATGGTCGGCTGCCGATGAAAGGCAGGCCTTAGGTCCCGTCTCACCCCACCGGGGGGGTGGGAGATATAGGGGCCTTAGGTCCCGAAGGGCCCCCTACTATTCTATGGAGCGCCCGAGATTTCTTTCTCGACCCAAGGCAAAGTAACCCACCGCCCTAAAATTCTATGGGCCATACTCGCCTTTGGTCGGTGGGGTTGGGACCGACCTAAGGGCGGGTATGGATAGTGGGGTCCGTCTTATGGATGGTGGGTTTGTTGGAGAATATGGTCGGTCCCAACCCCACCGACCAGCCCTGCTTCGGGACCGACCCCCCTATATTATAAGGGCCCGGGTGGGAAACTATAGTTGGGGAGGGTGGGAGGATATAGGAGGTTGGCCTTGGGTGGGTATAGGCAATAGGGTGAGAAAGAGAATATAATCTACCTCCCTGCAGGGGGGGCCCGGTGGTTACTTTGGTTGATTATGGAATATTCCAGCAGCACACGCCGCTTCCCCATTTATCCTCCGGCCGGGGCGACCCCTACTACTGAGACTGGTACGCCAACCATGGGTGCGAGCTTCACCTCTAGTGGTAAGACGAAAAAGGCTCTTGCTTCTCCCCCTCAAATGGAGATAGAGGATAGGGCCCCCTACTATCTATCTGTAGGACGGCCTTCAAGTTGCTTCATTCATCCCTGATCCTTGAAGCCAGTGCCTATTGAATCGGAATTGGCGTGCGTGCCCATCCGTGCATGGGCCCACTAGTCCCATTCACTTCTTCGTCGACGGCTGGAATTATTCTATAGTGCCGGGGAGGAAGGGATCGTTCCCACGTTTCATTGCCCAACAGCTGGTTCATATTCAGAATGCCCCAGATTCTCCGTGGGATCCTATCAACGTCGGTTTCGACCGGCCGACGGAGATGGGTCTTTGTCCGGCACCCCTTCGATCAGTGAATTGGAAGAGATCTCGATCTTCAAGCTTCCGATCTTCAGTCTTTCAGCATTGAAGTGCTGGGAGGTCGGGTCCAGAAATAAAAGAAGGTTGGCGAGGAAGGAGTCCTCTCTATCAACAGAGTCTGCGAGAAGAGTTGCTTTATCTACATCAATAAATGACTTCGTTCCGTCGAAACCCGAGGCCCTATCCCGAGTTGTTCGTTGGTCGAGCGGCCCTTATTTTATATAATTGAAGCAAGAATGAAACTCCTTCCTGTGCTTATGCCGAAATTGTCTCTTTCAAGATAGAGAAAGATTCTATACGTAACATGCGAACTAAGATTCCCTGGGGTTCTAGCCAAGAGAAATGGCTAGAACCCCAGCGAATTATAGTTCTATATCTTCCTATTCTAGCAACTAAGGCCTATAGGGTGGGCGCGAAGCGCTAGGGGGCTAGCGGGCTAATGGCATCTGGCGTATTAATGGCGTGTGGGGCAATGAACTATAGTTCCCGCCCAACCGGTATAGCCTCCCACCCACCCTACTATAGTTCCCTCCCACCCGGTTCTCCCACCCACCCCATGGGGCATAGTTGACCTAGATTCATGAGTGGCCCGATGATATACTCTTTCTCCATCCGATCTCTACGTAACATGAGTGGCCCGATGATATACTCTTTCTCCATCCGATCTCCTGGTAGTCCCTTCACCCCCTCTTAACCGTCTTCCACCCACCCATGGTTCAGGATGGAACTCTGTTAGACTCTCCATCCGGGGGTTCCTATCTATAGTTTATGGAGGAAGGAAGAAAGTAAGGTTACTCCTGGGAAGGGAGTTAAGGACAGGTGTTAACAAAGTAACCCAACCCCACCTGAAGACCAGCCCTGGGGGGGGTGGGAGGCTATAGGGCGGGACCGACCTGAGGCCTGCCTTCGGCAGCCCCCCTACTATTCTATGGCCTGCCGAAGGCAGCCGACCATATTGGAAATATAATGGGGGGGGGGCTGCCGAAGGCAGGCAACACCAACCCCACCCCCCCCATATAGTTGAAAAAAATGGTCGGTGCCGAAGGCATGCCAATGCAGTTCATGTGGGTGGCCCTTCAAATAGTAGGGGGTTCCGGGTGGGAGGAAGATAAAGGCGGTAAGCGGGTGGGTGGGAAACTATAGTGCTCCGCCCCCACCCAGATTTCCCGATCGTGTGGAATAATAAGATCGTGAGCCGCCTATTCCTTCTCTTTTCACTGGCCCCACCCTGCAGAGGGACAAGGCGGCGCATAAGGGACAACCCGCCCTGCCCGAGGGAAAAGGAGGCAATCAAGATCTCGGCTCGGCCCCCCATTCAATTCTTCTCTTTGAAAACAACGAAACCCAAACAATGAACGATCGCTCGCCCCTACCTACCGCCCATAGAATAGTAGGGGGGTCAAGCGCCCTTCCTCTAAGAATCAGACCGGGAGAGAAGGAAGTAAGGGACAGCGGACCGGGGGGAATGAGGGATAGAAGAGCCGGATAAGCATCATGTTGGAAATCGGATAGATGCAACGGACGGAATACGTCAACCGTGCATGGTCTCTAATAATAGCATGTCCGATCCGGAGCCGAGAGGCAGCACTTCGTATCGGAAAACATAGCGCGACGAACGATCTGTGATATGAGAGAACGGGTTCGGACGTCCGTCATACGTAACATGAGCTGGCCTCACTCCTTAAAATAGTAGGGCGAAAGCTGGGGCGGGACATCATGGCCCAATTCAGAATCTGGGACCAGACCATCATAGTCTCATTCAGAAGCGGGGGCTGCCCTTAGAATAGTAGGGGGGATAGAGAAATCATAATGCCGGGAACTTAACATCTATGCCGAATTCGTAAACTGTAGGTTAAGCATCAATGCTGTTTTGGACATTTCAAATGGTAACCCCTATATCTATCTGGGCCAGCGGGTGGGCAACGGCCCTTACTACATCCTCCCACCCACCTCGGGTGGGTGGGTGGAAGATAGGGGCCGGGGTTGGGTGGGAATAGAAGGTGCCCCTGAGAATCGATCTCTCTTACTATCTCCTCCCACCCACCCCGTGATCGAGATGCTCAAATCGATCTCCAGCTATCTCCTCCCCCCCACCCCGGTGGGTGGCCCTTCAAATAGTAGGGGGGATGCTCGAATCGATCTCTCAACTCGTTGATATGCTCGAATCGATCGCCCCTAAAATTCGTATGGGAGTTCCGGGTGGGTGGAAAGTAAGCGGAGGAGATAGTTGCCGCCAAACCCGGGTAGGCATGTTACGTATAGAATCTGGAATCGCCGTCAACTATAGATACTATTCCCACCCAACCCCGGGTGGGTGGGAACTATAGGGGCGAGAAACGATCGCTATAGGTTGATGACGGCAGGACTAGATTCTCTACGTAACATGCCCCCCCGCAACGGCAAGGGGCGGGCGGGCTATAGCCCTATCTCCTCCCACCCACCCCTGGGTAAACTGTCCAGATTGGGGTGGGTGGGAGGCCCCTACTATTCTAAGCGGAAGGGCGTAACATGCCCCCCACCCCTCTATAATAGCTATAGTGCCGGGTAGCCAACTATCTCCCCCCACCCACCCCAACCTTCGATAATAGCAAAAGAGGGGCCCACCCATCCTCCCACCCACAATTTGCTATAGAGGGGGGCCTTCGGGGGGGCGGGGCCGATAGGGTTCACATCCGGACGGAGAGAAGTCCGCTAGCGAGAACAGAATCAGCCGGGGGTAACCCCCGCGCTACCTTAGCCCCGACAGCGGACTAAGCCCACCCATGTTTTTTTGTTACCTAAGAATTCGACGGAATCTGGGCCGTTCCCCCACCGGCTTCTGGTTCCTCACCCGAACTAACCATGTGGTGGCCAGTTCATCACACCCCCCACCGTATCAGACATGCCGATCCAAGCGGAGATCTGTTACCTTCATCATTACACCCTGTCGGGATTGAAGTATGATGTATATCCCTTGGCCATGAATGCCATCCATCTCGGCACCGTTCCGGCCAGATCCTTCTAGAGCCGGCTAGACCCAATTGGCCTATTCTTTCTCCTATCCTTCCTATCGGGCAGCAGGGTGGGAATATTGTTGAAAACAGTTAGCCGAGAAGGTTTGCCGGTTTCTTCCGCCCTTCGATAATATTATTGCCCTCCTCTCCGTGCCTTTCCCCCCGCCCACCCCGGTGGAATAAAGGTTGGCTGAAAGGTGGGTGGTTTCGACCCCTATCCATTTGTCCGGTTCCTCATTGGGCAACTTTACCCCCTTGCTGGGGAACTCCTTTTGAGTGTCCTTTTGAGCAGGCCTTGGCCGCCTTTTCTCCATGAGATCCATTGCGGGACTGGCCCCCGTTTACCCATTCACCCCCCCCCCCACCCGCATGGCATGCACTTGCCCGCATGAATAAGGGAATGGCATCGATTTGCTCGTCGAATTGAAAGGAAGCCTTGGGATAGGTTAAGTAATGAGACAGACTTGGCCACCCTGCTGCGGGGGTGGGTGGGAGGCTATAGTTGGGTGGGAGGGCCCCTATGGGCCGGGTTACGTTTAATCGGTTGAAACCTACAATAGATGGTCCTATCCATAGTTATTGACTCCACCGGTTCATATTGATTTGGTTTTTCCCGGATAGCAACTATATCTATCTTCCGCACACTCGCACTAGCCGGGAGGAACCCCGCTTCGCCGAATAACCAGTTGACTGCTCAGTACTTCCCCCTCTCCCCACCTGATCCCGAGTACCCTTCCTCCCCCAACCCCTATCCAACCCCCCGTGCATAGATCCTGATTCCCAATCTAATCTCCAAAACTTTTTCGCGGGGCGCATCTCGGATCTTCCCGCCCCTATCCTACCCACCAATATGGAAGTGGAGTCAGCATACCCCATCCATAAATTACGCCGGTAGAGGTGCGCATGTATCGCCTCATCCCAGTCGTGATGTCACCATCTGAAAGAAAGAACTGTGCGGCACTGGATGGCCCCTACCCGACCCGACCATTATCCTACCAGATCGATAATGCGTTCCCTGCCCCTACCTCCTATATAATTGGGGCGGGCCCTACTATCCATAGGACGAGGTGCTCCCTCCTGGCTCTAAAAGCCCAGCTCTATTCTCTAATATTCTCCCCCCCCATTGATCGAGGAGGCGAGCGATCTGGATCCGGGGCCCTCCTCTACGAATCGAATAGTGGTCCAACTAAGACACAGGTTCCACAGCACAGTCTACACTAACCGTACGGGTTGTGAGGTCCTATTTATCCGGCCCCCCTACTCTAGATAGGACCCGGTTTCGGATTGGTTCAGCGGGCGATTACCGATTACCTAGATATAGTAGGGAACCAGCCCGCGGATCCCGATCGATTAGATCGATCCAGCTAACCGGGTTCGGGATCGATTACGTTACCAACGGCCCTACCTATATAACTGCGAGCCCCATACCTATATAACTGCGCAGCGGGAGCCCTACCGGCTGTAACTGCGGTGATCTAAGCGGGAGATAGAGTGATCCCGCCCATCCGGAGCGCTCTCAAGGATCGGGCTGGCCGAGCCATCCGGAGCGGGAGAACTATATAGTATAGTATAGTATAGTATAGTATAGTATAGTATAGTATAGTATAGTAGCCGACCGAGTACCTTTCCTTGAATTGAAGATCGAGGGACGCATCCGTACTATCCTTGTTGGCAGCATCCGTACTATCCCCACCGGAATGTGGTCGCTCCTCTCGTCAGTGCGGGGAAGTCCTAACATGCTATGCCCCCCCACTATAGATAGGCCACCCCGGCGAAAGAGCCGGTCGAGCGCATAAATGACCAATACCGATACCAATAGCTAATCTCGGAATTTCTAGCCAATTCACGATAGCCGATCACCGTACCGGACTACCGTTCTTCACAGCAATCCCTTATCCGCATAGATGCACATACCGACCCTGCCACTGGATTCGTTTCTCGATTCGAACCCCAGAATCCGGATCCGCGGCGTTCCGCACGGGTTCTGTTCTATATTACATACGTAATATGGTTGAGTGGGCTCGACCAACCGGTACCTTCAGCTGACACGAGGCCCGGGGGTACCGGAAGACCGGGAAATCGAATCCTCCTCCGCAGAATGAATGCTCCGAATAATGCATTCCCAGCTACTTAGCCACTCGACTACCTTCTGCCATTGAACCGCTTCAGCGGCGCTCGCTGCTAACTAACTACCAACCACCCGAATGCTGCTGTTGACCCATCCCCATCTACGACTCTATCTGGTGGGCTGCTAATGCTATCGGTCCTTTCTCTGATTGGTACTCCTCTGAGACTTTTAACCTGGCCAATATGTTAAGCCTTACTGAGCTAAGCAAGCTGCTATCACTGCGAACAGAGCTGAGTTCTCGCCGGCCAATATTGATTCAACAATTGAGCCCGCCCGTTGCCCTAGCAGATTCATACAATAGAGGTCATAGGTAGAAATCAATAGGAGGCCGAGGGCAATGCCCTATCTATATATGGAAGCTATGGCCCTCGCGCCGACAGTGACAAGTTAACAAGTTCTAGTTCTGCCGGGGAGGTATATAGAGAATTTGGGACTATCTACTCTCTTCTCTATAGTCATGCCCCCCACCCCCATATACAGAGAGATGGGCTTTCTCACCCAGTTCGGCTGTGGGGTTGGGAACTTAGGAGGCCTCGACCAATAGTTCTTCATCTTCATTCCGGATGAGATGTCCCATCCCACGGCTCCCTACTATTACTATATAGATGCTGCTCCGCTGCATATCTATATATAGGGCCCCCAGATGGAGTATAGCTGGAGCGAGGGCGCCTATCTATATATACTAGAACTAGAGTCTAGTCCGCTCCGGCCCAGCCCCTCTCTACCCCCCACCCACCCCGCTTAGTCTAGTCCCAGATAGATATATAGGGCGAGAGAGCCAACATTCATTGCCATGCCCCTCGACCGATAGGAATCGAATCAATGGCAGGCCCGGATATGGATAGGGGGCCTCCCCAGTCCACCCCAGCTTGAACTCGAATCAATCCCCCAGCTATATATAGTAGGCCGTCGGGGGAGACTATATAGAATAGAATAGAATAGAATATAGCCGCCAGATAGGCTCGTTCAGATCAGAGTATAGTAGGCCGTCGGCCTCTTATCTATATCCATCCGATGCATTCCGATCCGATCCAGTAGGCATTTCATTTCGTTCATAGTTAGATCGGGAACTAAACTAGTTCAGATAGGGGTCGAGCCCCAGCTATAGCTATATACAGTCGTCAGTCGAGTCCCCATATATCTGGGTCGAGTGCCAGTTATATATATAGGGCCTCCCAGATAGATATCTAGATAGGGTCGCCCGGGGTTGGGTGGGAATAGAAGTAGAGACAGGGTAAACCAACCGAGTCCCGTCCCTAAAGGCCCTCGCCCCCAGCTATAGATAGTAGGCCGCTAAAATTCCCTGCAGGGTGGGAGGGAACTATAGTGCTGGGTGGGGGGTTAAGGAACGGGAGACTTGACTTACTCGGACTATATATAGAATAGAGAATAGAGAATAGATTGCTGAGGAACTATAGATAGTAGATAGCCGCTCTCTGAGGACCCTCTCTCGCTTTGATCCCGGGAAATGAAAATCAGAGAAATAACGAGCCGTGTCGTGTCGGGCATGGATCTAGATAGGCCCTCGGCCAACTATGGATGTCGCCCCTATATACACAACTTGCCTCCCAACCCCCCATCTATATGGCATTCTAGGATCAAGATCAGGATCAAGATCAAGATCAAGATCAAGATCGAGATCAAGATCAAGATCAAGATCTATATGGAGGGGAGGGGAGGGGAGGGCGATAGAGGAGAGGGCTGCTCATTGGACTGGATGCATCCGCCCTGGGGGCATGAATAGAAATTTCCTTGCCCTCAACAATCACCCTCCCACCCATCCCAACTATATCCTCCCACCCCCCCTCCCACCCACCCCAACTATATATAGGGTTTGATCTGATCTCAGATTGCCTCGATCCCATCTCCCATCTCCCATCTCTATATGCTAGGTAGGGTGGGGAGATTCCCCCCGCCATATATGGCGGGGATCCCCTATAGATCTGGACTCACAGAAATCTAGCGCAATAATACAGATATCACTCAGAGAGTAGAGTGGAGTAGTTGAGATTCGTATCAGAAAGGTTTGAAGTCGCCTACTATCACTATATAGTTGAATTGGCACTCGATAGATCTCCTATTGCTTCCCACCCACCCGGCTATAGGCTGGCTATATATAGTCAGTTATATGGTAGTTGGTTCAGGCGCTCTCCCGACGGCCTACTATATAGATAGAGCCCTCTAAAAACTACATTGGGAGCATCCTGGTTCGAGAAAGGGTGACTCCCCTCGTCCCACAGAGTTATGGGGCGACTCCCTATCCATATATGGGGCTCGACCCCCTCTATATCTGTCTGAAGGATACCAGTCATCAGCTCGACCTCTCCCTCAGTCATCAGTCAAAGGAGGTCGGGGAGAACTATAACTATAATTGGAGTTAGCGTAGCAAACACTCCCCGCCCCTATATATCTACCGCCCACTATACATAGATTAGATAGGCCGACGGCTTAGCTGCGCTTGAGTCCCCCTGCCCTTCGGGACCGACCTGGCCCGATTCTATTCGTGGGAGGCGGGTGGGCCCTTAGAATAGTAGGGCGGGTGGGGGGGAATCAGCCGGGGAGGGAATCAGCCGTGGTTCTCTGGCCCCTATGGGGTAGATTATTGTTGAGTAGCCTTAGGGTGGGTGGTTAAGTTGAGATAGGTCGATCGCATGAATGATCCGATGGATTCTAGACTCGTCGTATTATAGTAGCCGTGATACGACTGATGACTCTCACGGGCATCCATCCGATGCATGAACAGTTATCTATATAGGGCCACCCCTCCCCCGATTGGAGATTGGAGATTAGATATGGCGTGTGACAGATACAATGACCCACCACAGATACCTACCACCCAGATAGATATATAGGCTCGTGACAGATGGAGCCATACCACCCAGATAGATATATAGGCTCGTGACAGATGGAGAAGAGAACTCAACTCTGGGATTGGGATTCTCAACTCAACTCTCCGCCCCAGATAGATATAGATCTCTCCGCTTCGATATATAGGGCCCCAGATAGATATATAGGCCCGCCCCATAGAGTTATAGGGGCCCGCCCCATCTAGAGATAGATATCTAGGCTATAGAGATCCGCCGCCATAGAAGAAAGGAGATGTGGGTGCAGCTGTAGAGATTGGGGGCTGGAGAGAGATATATATATATATGGTCAGTGGCTGGCTACATCTCTCTCTGGCTGGATAGAGTTGGGTATGGCTGGAGAGCGATATATATATATATAGGGGGTTGGCGGGCTAGATCTAGATTTGGGTCTGTTAGATTGGGGCATGGCCAGACAGAATACAGAATAGCATCATATATACCGAATACCATCCCGAGGACTAACGACCGAAAGACTCTAGTTGGTCCGCATGACCGACCCCCTTGGCCAGATAGATATATAGGCTAGGGCAATAGTCACTATGGGATTGGGATTGCTAAAAACGAGAACTCAACTCAACCTCCTCCAGAGGATTCTCTTCCGCTAACTGGGCTGCTTGGGCAGCAGCCGTTTGCTGCATGATTTCTTCTCGGGTTAACTGCCTCAATTTGTTTTGGAAATCAGGAGAGGTCTCCGCAAGATTGCACATCAATTGAGTGTAGAAAGACCCTCGCGAGAAATGCTATAATCCACCCACCCACCCCGGGGCGGGTGGCTATATGGATTAGAGTTCAACACACCCTATATATAGATACTTAGACCAGCTGGATTGGACTATGGATAGTCGGCTAGGTTCAGGACCAGCTATATATAGTCGGTAGTCCCTGTATCCAGATATGGCGCCCCTGGATATATAGGCCAGCGGAGCATGACTATAGATAGTTCCGTGGGAATGAACCTCATCCGGAAGAACTATTGTGAACTGGGCCCTTCTCCATCGAAGTCTTCCATCTACTATCTACGTAACATGAGTGGCCCGATGATATACTCTTTCTCCATCCGATCTCCTGGTGATGGGACTACCTATGACCAGGAGCTCAGGAGCCCGCCCGTTGCCCTAGCAGATTCATACTATTCTATGGATGGGCCCCCCCACCTCCCCCTCTAATTAAAGAGGGCCCCTCCCTCTCCCTCTGTATTTAGATAGATAGGTAGTCCCCTTTCTATAGCTAGAATTCCCACCCAAGACGGACCCCACCATCCTGCAGAGGCTCCGCCACCGGGCCCCCCCGGGCCCTTCGTGCATGCAGGACCGGCCCCCCTACTATTATAAGGGCCCATAGAATAGTAGGGTCGTGGGAGGCTATAGAGTCGCTTCTAACCGACCTAAGGCATAACCCTCCATAGAATAGTAGGGCCGACCTGAGCCCCCGTTTCAATAGAGATTCACTACTTGGATTACTAACGACGATACAAGTCCGGCCCTCCGCGGCGAAATGCCAACTCATGTGTGGTGTGTATCTCCAATTTTCCCCCGTTGCCCCATCATTCATTCACTACTACCCTACTACTAGAATAATTGACCCATCCATATTCACACTCTCAATTCGGCCCCCTACGAACAAGTGAAAGAGGGCCCACCACCCATTCCCCCTTTCCCGCTCTAATGAGAGCTTGCTCCCACTCGAGGGCCTCTGCACGTCAGTAATAGCTTGATCCGACTGCACCCTACCATGTCTCTTGAGACGCCCCCCTATCGCAATACATATGGCGAGAGCGGTATGTCTTCTAGTCGGTTCGAAGATTGGGCTTGATTGGAGGCCGATAGGCCCTTCTCGGGGGGCCCGCGAAGAACCGCGAGGTTCGCAGCGGTAGGCGGAGAACCGTGAGGTTCGCAGCCAGGCGCGATACACCCGATAGGGTGGTGAGCGCCCCACCAACTGAAGCAGCATTGTCTCTTCGTCATGTCTTCTTCTGCCACCTACTACTTTAGTGGGATTCATTCTGCATGCACCTACTATAGTGGGATGATCTTCTAATAGTGATAGTCTTAGTTCCCCCGGATCAGCATTCCGAACGGAGGCACTGCTACCCAACCCTGACTTAGGGTAGCAGTGCTTCAACTGCGATTGATCCGTGCCGTAATCTATTCTGCTTCTCCCAATCCAAGGCGGACCCCACCGACCTATTTGCAAACCCCACCGGGGGGGGGTGGGAGGATATAGAGATGGGCCCTGGGTGGGGGGGCCGCTATGGGTGCTCTTCCCCACCAGAATGGGGGCCCCCCACCTCGTGTGTGGGGTTGGGTGGGGGGCTAAAGGCCTCCCACCCGGAACTAGAATTCCCGGAACTATACCACATAGAATTGTAGGGGCCTCCCACCCAATTCTAGTTTGTTCCTTCCTCCCACCCTGCAGGGTGGGGGGTTATATTGCCAAGCACCCCACCCGGGCCCTTTATATAATAGGGCATCCCCGCTCTTCACCCCTACCTTTATAGTGGTTGGCGGGGCCCGAGCCGACCCATTCGGAGCAAGTGAAGTTGGTGAGCCGTATGATGGGCAACTATCTCTCGCGGTTCGGAGAGGACTCGGCAGTTGGTTAGTACCCCCTTGGTCTTGGGGCAGTTAGGACCCTTCGTCGCGGGGTGGACCCTTCCACCCAATTTCATTATATACGCTTAGCGAAAATAATGTATCCCGATACACCTAGAACATGGGTGATATATAAACCAATGGATCGTGACAAATCGTTACTACTAGCAATTACTTTCTCCTCCATTACTTCATTCTTCCCGTATCCCCCTCCCTTGTTCTTAGTTACTCATCAAACGGCACCAAGTTCCTGTCTGTGATTTCGATCAGTTACTTGGAGAGGTTCAAAGAGAGGGCCGGTAATCTTTCAAACAGAGGGGTAATCGAGAAATGCCCCATTATAGAGTAGGGCCCTATCTAGAGTAGTGGTGCAGGAATGGTAATGAATCTAGCTGCCAAAACTCTATTTTCTTGGGGGCCCCACCCACATGAACACCCCAGCCGTCTCTGTAGTTGGGCCCCCCCTTTCTATAGTTTAGTTCGCATCGTTGCGGGGCTCCGCCGGCCCGCTAATGTCTTGATCCGCTTCCCGGTATAGTATGATATGATCCTCTGGATCCGCGCCAGTCAAGAGCGGAAATAGTAGGGGGGGTGAGAAGGGTAGGCCCTAAAGATTAGATAGGGCTTTCACTCGCCCGGGCAGAGTAGGGCTAGTCGGCTCAG
This sequence comes from Sequoia sempervirens, assembly GCA_007258455.2. Classification (NCBI taxonomy): domain Eukaryota; kingdom Viridiplantae; phylum Streptophyta; class Pinopsida; order Cupressales; family Cupressaceae; genus Sequoia; species Sequoia sempervirens. The sequence goes on from VDFB02252430.1 coordinate 58,098, forward strand.
CCCGGGTTGGAACTATAGGAGTAGGGGTTTCGTTCCGGGCCCGTCGCTCGGATCGGCAATGCCCTACTGCTAAGCCCTACCGCTAAGCCCTACCGCTAAGCCCTACTATATCTTAGCGGTAGGGCTTAGCGGTAGGGCCACTATTTCCTCGCTGGGGTTCGGCTAGACCCCCTACAGATAAATGGCTAGAACCCCAGGAAATAAAGTTGGGTGGGTGGGAAGCAAGACCAACCCCACCACCCAAGGCGGACCCCACCGACCTAGGGGCCACCAATTAATTCATAGTTTCAGTGGCAAGTCGACCTCCGTTCATCACTGGAAAGCTTTTAGCTTCTTTCTTTCTTCCTTTCTTACATGGTAAGCACGAGGAGACTGCGTTAGCTCTTGGTCGAGTGACAATGTGCCGTAGAGGAGAAGAGGGGGGAAGAAAACCATGGGATGGTAATATGTGTATAGATTGAATGCCAATTTGCCGAGAGTGATGGGTGGGAGGGCCCCTACTATTCGGCAGGGCCCCTAAGGCCCCTACTATTCGCCAGGGTGCGAAGCACAGGGGTGCCTGCCGTGAAGAATGCTATGCGTTAGGGGGCCTTCTTCCTTCATTCTTTCCCATCTTAGGTCAGCTCCAGAAGTGGTTCACGCTAAGGAACGAACGGATTCACAACTATCTCCTCCCACCCAAGGCCCCCCCCCCTCTTTCTATAGTTGCCTTGGGTGGTGGGGTCTTGGGTGGGAAGATATAGTGGTATGGCAACTCGAGTGCTTGCTATTCGCTGCTCGCTCCTATGTCGATTCTTGATTGCGGGAGTCTTATGAGTGGAATTTGGGCAGGCGATCTTGTCAACGAGACCACCAGTTCCGGCAGAGAAAGATCCATTCTTTCCGAGAGAGAAAGGAAGGCCGTAGAAGGCAGTCTCTTATAAACGTATTTAGAGTTGGATGGTGGAGAGTTGACTGTTTGCTTTGCCGGAGAGGGACTTTACCTGCTCGCATCTTCCCCGGCACAATGCACTCTCCAGGTTCACATGATGGGGTCACCGCCAATCCAAGCAGTCTTCTCCGTACCCCCCATAACCAGTTCTATTTGGAAGTCATCCCCGTAGGGGCTATCTCTTGAAACAATGGAAGAAAGAAATTCTGAAGGAAGGTCGAGTGCTTGCCACTTGATCCTACTATAATAGATGGTCTTCAAGGAGAGGGATTTAACAGCCCTTGTGTTGATTGGGACCTAGCAAGCAAACATCCATAAGTAGGTAGGTAGGTTCGTCGTGATCTTATTTATGTATGTATTAACATCACTTTCTTCCATTCCTCTCCGGCTTGGGTGGGCATCGGGCCCCTCGGTTCACCATTCATTGATTCGAAACCATCCAATTTCCTCTCCACCCATTATCCCCCGGCATCGAATCGGCTAAAAGCCTCCATTCCGCCTGAAGTCCCCCTGCTCTCCGCCATCCATTTCGAAGAGAAAAGATTGATCAATGCGGTATCTCCCCCGGAATAAAGTCAACACGAACCACTCGAGCTGCCCTATAGATTGTAAGGGCGAACCAACTAGCTAAATTCCCCAACCGATAAACACAGGAATGGGGGGACTCGACTAGGGGTGGGTGGGGGGAAATAGATGGGGCCTCCCACCCGAGGCGGACCCCACCACCCGTTCTCAACCCCACCGCCCGTTGGGGCCACCAACCCCACCGCCCGCCCTTCGGGACCTAAGGCCTGCCTTCGGCAGCCCCCCGCCCTATTCTATGGCCTGCCTTCGGCAGCCGACCATATTGGCCATTAGAATAGTAGGGGAATGGGGGGGGCTGCCGATGAAAGGCAGGCCCGATGAAAGGCAGGCCTTACCCACCGACCAAAGGCGAGTATGGTCGGTCCCGAAGGGCTGGGTGGGTGGCAATAGGGAGGTCGGTCCGCAGGGCGGGTGGGAGCCCATAGAATTGTAGGGGTTCACGGCCCCAACTTAGAATAGGACCAAGACCCCACCATCCTGAGGCCCCTTAGAATAGTAGGGGGGTCGGTCAACTATAATGGGTGGGTGGAGGGGCAGGTGGGAGTTCTAGTTAGAAGTGCCGCCCCTCTATCTCCTCCCACCCACCCCACGGGGCGGGAACTTTAGTCCTCCTAAGTTCCCACCCCCCATTATAGTTATAGTAGGGGCCCTTAGAATAGTAGGGAGGCATGTTACGTAGAGAATCTGGCCCCGTCCTATGACGACTAATTATCTACGTAACATCGAACGGCGGAACTTTCCTGAACTAAAATAGTTTCCATTGGATTGTTCTTTCTTTCCTGTCCAGAGCCCTTAGAATAGTAGGGGGATTGGCCTAACCATGGGCTTCATCGGAAGGGACTAACTCAGTATCCATCCTGCACCCCCGGTTGGTTCGCTATCGGAGGGATAGAGAAAACTAGTCCATTCATTACCCGGCCCCACCCACCCTCTATAGTTGTTCAGGCTGAGTGAAAGCTTTCTACTGGATAAACAATCTCCGGAAGGCAGGACGGACAATAGAAACAAGAAAGAAAGGACGGATGGCCGGAAGAGGTAGAAAAGGTAGGTTCAAGAAAGAAGGTAGGTTCTTCTAGCCCAGGTTCGACGTTCTAAACTATAGTTCCCGGGAATTCTAGAAGAAAGTAGTTTATTGGCCTGATCGATGGATGCAATCGGCAGGATAGGCCAAATAAACTATTTTGGGAAAATGAAAGCTCAGGTAGGCTCCTTCCTCGTTCGGCCATTAAGCACAACCGGAGGTGTAGGCGGGTATGCTATCTCATATAGCTAGATTTCTCCGGAGAGAGGGAGAACTATATTCTTCGAGAAAGGCTCCGTGGGTGAGGGGAGGAAACTCCTAACTAACTAGGGGAGGAAACTCCTAACTAACTAACCTCGTTAACTGTTACCGGATCTATCCATCCTGAACCCCCGGTTAGCATCTCCAATATCCCTTGCCCTAGCCATCCTTCACCTCCGAGCATCTCCTATTTGTTTTCACCCATCGGTTCCTATTTGTTGTCACCGGAGCTCCCAACGGTAATGAACTAGTCTCCCTGCCCTATAGTTGATGGATGCGAGACTGACTCAACAACACCGGGCACTCCCTGCAGGAGGTATTGAACTTTCTTGCCATTACCTGTCCTCACCCCCAGGCAAGAAGGAGCTAACTTCTCCCCCTGAACAGTTACCTGAACTGAACACGGAAAACTATCCATTCCTGCTCAAACGGCCTTCGAACACAACGATAGTTGAACTCGCCAATCTGAACTGGGGCCCTCAGTCTTCCTTCCGACAATACTATCTCGAGCTAGCCAAGAGAAAGTTAGCTACTGCCTGCTGTGGCCCATCGGTAGCTCCTCGTTAGGCGGAGGGTAGGGGTCTACTCGAACATTCCCTCCCTCGAACATTAGGCCATCCCTCACCCCCTGGTGGTAAACATATGCTAGACACGGGGCACCGGCACTCTATCTTTATTGTGGGGCGATCACTCTATCTTTCTTTCCATCGGACCTAGATCACTAGATCATTCATTGGGGTGGGGGGGAAGAGTAATAGGGTTGGGTGGGGAGGGTTGGGTGGGGATTAGCCAACTATAATTCGGGTGGGAAACTATAGTTCCGGGAGGAGATAGTTGTGGGAGGCACCAACCCCCCTGGGGGGGGGTGGGAGGCCCTTCAATAGTAGGGGGGGATAGGCCTTGGGTGCATCATTTCGAATTATGGCTATAGTAACTGCTGAAATCTACCCGGCGGCGGGCGGGTGACTAATCCTATTCCTTAATTGCGGTTCGCGGCGGAACCTTCATTGGAGAGGTTCCTGGATTCGTACCCGGAACTGGTCGTTGAGAAAAGGGAATAAGCAGATTGCACGCACCCGGCAGAGGAAGAAGTCTCGAGCGGGCCAACCCTCTCATCCAAACCATATTCGGGTAATGCTAAATGGTCGCATCTCTCATCCGCTCCCCGGGCAAGACCCCACCACCCAGGGCCCCAAACCAACCCCACCGGAATGAAGACCATCTTCGCCTTTGCAGGGTGGGAGGCAATAAGGGAAGGGGGGGTGGGAGATATAGTTCAGGGAGGTAGATTATAAAAGTGGGAGGATAGCCGAGATGGAGAGCGGACCCCACCGACCAAGGCATCCTAACCACCCATATTTGCCCAACTCTATAGCCTCCCACCCAGCGCTTCGGTGAAGACCGACCTGCCCTTTCATCGGGTTCACCCGGTGCTTGGGGGGAACTTAGGAGGATATAGAGTAGCCTCAGGTCGGCCCCTACTATTCTATGGAGGACCGAAGCGCAGGTCGGTGGGGTTTGTGGTGGGCGAAGCCCTGGTGGGGTCGGGCAAACTACACCGACCATATATGCCTTACCCACCGACCATATTCTCCAACAACCCCACCTAAGGCGGGTATGGTCGGTGGGGTTGGTGCCTTTGGTGGGGTCAGCCTTGGGAATAGTTGTTGTTGGGATCAGTGATCGAGTCACGATGCCATCCTTCGCCTCTCCCTCAAATCCTTCATATCCGCTAGCCGGGAAGGAATAGCCACTACCCGAACCTTCCCTTTGTGCCGATGTCAGCACGGAGCCGACCGGCACATGGATCGATTACCCATGAGCTGATGTCCCACCCGCTCCTCCCGCCACTGAAGAGTTAATTGAATCTCCTTTCCGTTCATCCTTTCCTGCCTCATTTGGCGAGTTGGCAGGCCATCCATCACTCCTTGAAGTCGAATAAGTAGTAGGTAAACCGGCAATAAGGAAAAGAACTAGCTGTTAGTCGAGAGGGAGAATCAAGCCAAAAGCGTTCAGTCGTTCTCATCGGTCCATTCATCCTTACAGGTTATTGCCGCTGAGTAAGAAGCTATCTCATCTGCTCATCCCTCCACACGTTCAGTTGTCCCATAGGCGGATGGCGAATCGATGGACGGAGATGCCGGAATGAGAAGAAAGGACCGATCCCCGCGAAGCAATTCTCGATCCGATGCCGGTACTCGATTCAATAGAAAAACCAAGACCCCAAATAGAAAAACCAAGACCCCACCATCCAATAAGACCCCACCGCCCTAAGGCAAATATGGGTGGTGGGGTCCGCCGGACCCCACCGACCATATATTCCTTAGGGTGGGGGGGCCACCAACAAACCCACCATCCATGCGCTTCGCGACCTAAGGCCCCGCCTATCTCCCACCCCCCCTTCCCTTATTGCCTCCCACATGAACTGCATAGGCGAATATGGTCTTCATTCCGGTGGGAAACCAACCCCACCGACCCTAACCCCCACCCACCCTCTATAGAAATAGAATGGGGGGGGCGAGTATGGTCGGTCCCGAAGGGCTGGGTGGGGGGCAATAGGTTTAGGGCCTCCCACATGAACTGCATAGGCATTAATTACGGTGGGGTGAGACGAATAGGTCGGTAGCGAAGCGCATGGTCGGTGGGGTTTGCCTAGGGTGGGAGGAGGCGCTGATGCCCCATCCTTTTGTGACGATCCAAGCATGGATGGATAGTCTATGGAATCTCCTACTGCCGCATAAGCGTGTTCCCCAGCATCGGGATCTTCAGATGGATTCGAATCAGTCGAGTCACCTATTGAATGATCCAAGCCTCCTGCTGCTCCAGTTGGCGATGATGCGATCTCCTACTCGTCGAGTTGATCCCCTACTGCACCTTCAGCCCCACCCGCCCCTACTATTCCAAGGGCAGGAGGGGATTTATTCTTCGATCGAGAGGGGGAGAAGCGAATCAGTAGTCGCACTCTCCCCTCTGTATTCCTCTCTTCGGGGGATAGATCTGAAAACGTGGTATGTGGTTAGGCGGGAAGGAAAAAGCAGGGAATCGTGGGTGTTGAGGCTCGCCTCTTTTCGGATCGAGATCCTTTGCCTTTTCTCGGTGGGAAGTTTAGAGATATTGGTTGATTGGGCCTGCTACCTCGAGGAGGAATGCCTGACTCCTGTTCAACTACTTCCTCCCTTTGCGATCGTCCCCCCGGAAGACCCGCCCTTGATGGCTCCATCCCACGCCGGGAAGGGGACTATGGCTATTGAATCCGATTGTGGTTGGTCCGCGACCAGCTGTGACTATTGGTCGAATTCCCCACCCGAGAAAGGAGAGTGTAAAAGTGAAGTCGTTATGGCAAGTGAATCGATTGAATGATCCGCCATTATCATTCCGGAACTATACCACATAGAATTGTAGGGGGCTGGGGTTCGGCGCCATTTATCAACTAAACTCCCCCCACCCTGCAAAGGCGGACCCCACCGGTTCCGGGGGGTGGGAGGATATAGGGATGGGCCTTGGGTGGGGGGGCCGCTATGGGTGGGGGGGGCCTTGGGTGGGAGGGAATTATAGTACCCCGGCTAGAACCCCAGCCCCCTACAATTCTATGTGGTATAGTTCCGGGAAGCTAATAGGAAAGGGTGGGAGGCTCTATCACTCCCACCCAACCCTACATAGCCCTATATCCTCCCACCCACCCCCAACTATAACTCCCACCCCCCCCCCACCTCCCAGAACTGAACCATGACGTGCTCTATTGATTCTAGGTCCCCTCTCCTGATGAAATGCAGGGATGATCTCAGCCTTGTGCCGCTCCTACCTCCATATCAGCTGGTCGCTTCTCATTGATCATACTTGAAAGCTCCGAGCACTATAGATGATAGGGCCCTACTAGACTATAGGGGTTTAGTTTAGTTGCCCTATATTGGTAGAGATAGGGGCCATCCATTATAGTAGTGATACCAGCCCCCCTACCGGTGGAAGAGAAGAGCAACTATATAAAGGTAGGGGCGGACCCAACCCAACTATGGAATAACCTATCTCACAACTATAGGACGGACGCGGTAGGGGCGATTTCACGGGAGGTTCGAGTTCAATGATAGGGTTGGCCTCCCACCCTCTCACCCCAACAATAGGCTATCGATCAGGCTATAGTTGGGTGGGAGGCCCCCCTTATTCTAGCAGGCTAATTAATTAATTAATTCATTAATTAAGAGGTTTCTAGTTGTTGGGTACCGAGAAGATGAAATAGGGTGTGCTTAAGGGCCCCGGCCTATTCGTTGGTAGTTGGCGAGGAAGAATCTCACCGCAATCCCTTCCCGTTCGTAGATTCCTCACCCTCCCGAATCATGAATGATGGCAATCAATCGACTTCCCAACCAGATAAGCTGGCATCGGAGAGGAGGATCGAAGGAGAAATACGTCTCGAGTTCTCCCTGGCCCGACTACTCAATTGAATCAGTCTTTCCGCATTGGTAGAGGCCCTACCATAGTTCTTGTCCGGCAGTTGAAGCATCTACTGGCAGGAAGAAAGAAGGTTAATCTGGCCATTCCCTACCACAACTACCACAACTATATTCAAGGAAGGAAGAAACAATATCTCTGGGTGGGAATAGAAGGTCTAAGCTCCATCAGTCTGTCCACCTTTGCTCTATCAAATCCCAGGGACATGGTCTAATCACGAGGGTAGTATTCCACCACGGTGTCGGATCCCAGGTTTTTACGGATTCCCCTTTCGTTACCGGGTCCAACCCCATAATGTATCAGAACGAGGCCGGGAAACTACTTTTTGCTCTTTCGTCTCGAGCTCCGTGAAGCCCGAACAACGACAAAGTAGTGGTAGTGGGGCTGAGCCCTATAGAAACTATGGCTTTGAACAGGCACGAACCTTGGCCCCCGCCCTACTCTATAACAGACCCCACCGCCCTGAGGCCCCGACAAACCCACCATCCAGGGCTTCGCCCACCGCCCTGCAGAGAAACACCGCTTTTCCCGAGCTTTTTAACCGCTCAACCGCCCTATATGCCTTATATATGGTCGGTAGCGAAGCTAGGGTGGTGGCGGAGCCTCGGTCAGTGGGGTTTGCCTCGGGTGGTGGGGTCCGCCGCTGCGGGTGGGGGGGCCGCAAGGAGGAGAAGGGGCGAACTATCCACCTACTACTGTTTTGGGGGGCATAGTCTGCAGGGGTGGGAGGGAATCATAGGGTTCCTAGGGGGGCTAAAGTTTTTGTTTTCGTTTAATAACCATCTCAACCGGAACCGTGGGGAATAGTTCTCATAGGAGTTGAAAGAACCTCACGGCCCTATACCCATACCCATTGATCGTAAAGTGAAGGGGTATCAGAGAAAGATCTGGGCATCATTCTCACTCCGGTCAGCTGGCATTACACCACTGGTATACTCCACTCCAATTGCCCCTCGACCGCCCTATTGATTCTTAGTTCGCCAGAAGACCAGGGATACATTTTGCTAGATCTAACTGACTATTATTGTAAGATTAAGCTATCCTCGGCCGATAATCAGCATCTATACGTAACATGCCCCCCCTGCATGCATGCAGGGGAACTACGGATAGATAGTTCCGGGGCCCACCCTTACGTATGGAATATACTATAGAGGATTCCACCCCCTCCCCCCAACGGTGGCCCATCTCTCCACTACACGAGGGCTCCCTCTTCCCCACCCCTTATGATATGAGCAAGCCAAGCGACTATACCCCCACCCATAGTCTAACCAGCGGAGATGCCATATATCTCTATAGGCTGATGCTCTTCTGAATAAAGCTCGTCGGGGGAGTGCCCCCCTCCCCTCTATATAGATGGGGATGGGGAAGAGAGGGGGGGCCCTCAGGTTTCTATATGGATAGGGCGCTGACCACATCTGTCTGTTCATGCCTGGGAGGCCGAGGGCCTATGCTCTGGATCTGATCTATATACAGCTGGGACCTCGCCCTCCAGTCCAGATCTCTATATAGGGTCAGTCGAGTGCCTCTCCCATTTCTCTATAGAGAGGGTGCCCCGTATATGTCCATGGCCTCCCCCAACAAAACCGGATGGGCATAGAATATAGATGGATGGAGTTGGAAGACATAGGGTGCATAGTCTATATACGTCTCCCGCCCCTATATAGAGATCTGGGCGAGAAGAGAGCTGCGCTTGAGAATCAACTCGTGACTGATTCAGCTTCAGCTGGAGGAGGACGAGGTCCCAGCCCCACCCCATCCCCATATATAGATAGGGATAGGGATAGGGAGCCCCTGTATAGATATGGGGCACTCCCCCGCCCCGGATAGGCGGAGGCCAATTGTTTATCTATCTTGGGACTCGATTGCCAGATATATAGTATAGGGTCGGGTCAATCGAGGGAAGGGTGCCGGCCCAGAGACTATCTATATGGACTAGACTATATGCTATGCCCTTTCTCAGGGGCCTACTTACTCTATAGAGTTCGGATAGGATGCCTATGCAGGGTGGGAGGGAGAATTATATAGAGGGGGGGGCGACTATCTATAATCTATAATCCATTCGATCACAGTCTTTCCCATGGTTCTTAGCTCACAAAGTCCCTATCCCCCTTGAATTGATAGGGCAAGGGGGGGTCGCCATATCTATATCTATATATATATATAGGGCGGGCGGCTCTCCATATCTGTGCCCCTAAATTCCGAATGGTTCCTCTCCAGCTACAGCTATATATAGTTAATAGTTCTAGTCCCCGCCCGATCGGAATACATCTTGATCGGATCAGATCAGATACTTGAGATGAGACCATATCGTATGATAGGGCGTGCAGTCGTATCACGTATAGAATAGAGATGGGCACCTCACCCTCCAGATAGATCTATAGATCGGTATCTAATCTCAAGTGCCCATACTCACTTCGCTAACTAGAATTAGACCCAAAACGTCGAGTAGGAGGATAGAGTATTACGTATATAGGAAGGATTTGTAGTTAGGTAGATTAGCAGGTTGCCCCCCCTTTATTAGAATAGTAGGGCGTAGAAGAGGTTGGGGTTCGAATCCCCTATGATCCGGCCCCTTACCCCCCCGTGCATGCATGCACAGGGAGGTAGATTATTGTAGGGCCCTTACCCTTATAATAGGCCGGGGTAGGGGTAGGGGGGATCGCCATAAGAAACTAAGGGCATCCCATCCTGCTGCATCATTATAGATCGGCGGCTCAACAAAGGCGTATCATGCCTTCGGCAGCCGACCATATTGGCAACTAACTATAATCGGGGGCGGGTCCCGAAGGGCCCGACTACCAGAGAACCACTAGCCTATAGAAACACCCATCCTTTTGTTCATTGTCCATCCATCCATTTGTTCATTGTCCATCCATCCATCCATTTGTTTTCCCTCCCGGCATTGTCCATCCATTCTTTTGTTCTCCCTCCCGGTTCACGAAATGAAGTTAGGCTAGTCAAGAAAAGCTCTACCTTGAAGTTAGGCTAGTCAAGCTCTACCTTGAAGTTAGGCTAGTCAAGAAAAGCTCTACCTTGACTAACTCCCTGCCTCCGGTGAAGTGAACACGGGAAGGAAGGAAGTAACGACAAGACAACCGGCCCTAGGAAGGAAGGAACGACTAGAAAGCCTCCCAACCGGGGAACCCCACCATCCTGAACCTCCGGGTGCCCTGCCTTCACCTCGAGACGGGGGTGAGGGATGGATGGCCTAATTAGTTTCACCCCCGGGTGGTAATTAAGTATGGGTCCCTCCCTGAGGAGCTACTCCTGCCTCCTACAGGGGAATAGTCTTAACCGGGGGTGAAGGATGGAAACATTAAATAGTCTTAACCGGCACCCACGGTGAAGGATGGCTCCTCCCCAGCCCACTGCCAACATCTCTACCCGGTTACGGTATTCCCTTCAACAACCCAACTTGAATAAATCTATCTACTCGACCGGAGGTGGGATGGGAGCCAAACTGGCTAGAACTCCCTGATCAGATGCCGGGCTAGAACTCCCTGATGATTACTATATTGTATTCCCATATTTGTAACTGCTCCTCCCATTCAATGAAAGCTGGTAATGCCATAGAATTTTAGGGGCTATCCTGCTAGTCGTTACTTCCTTCCGAACTAGTTGAATTCCATCCCCGAGGCCCTTAGAATAGTAGGGGAGAATGAAAGCATGCTCCTGGCAGGAAAGAAAGAATGCTGCAGGCCCTACTATTCAACTATAATGGGGGGGGCAGAATGCTCGACCCTTAGAATAGTAGGGCAATCACCCATCCCAACAACTATAATCTACAATATTGAAGGGGGGGCCTCCCCCCCCCCCTCCCACCCACCCCAACGGGCCAGCGCTTCGGTGAAGACCGACCTATTCGAAACTATAGAGGGTGGGTGGGGGGGCCCTCCCACCCCTGGCGAGAGGCTAACGAGAAATACTAGTCGGAGTGGAAGTAGCTGATTGAACCGGAAAGGAGTTCCATCCAGCCACCACCTTCATGTTAGGCTTCATGTTAGGCCACCTTCATGTTAGGTTCTCACAGAAAAGAAATATCCGAAGGTTCCGGTAACTATAGTTAAGGTAGGTTCAAGTTCTAGCGGAGATCAAGGAGTTCACCAGGGAGCGGGACGATAAAAATAAAGTATGCCCAAGCAGGGGTGGGTGTAGCTAAACGAACTGGACTGGAGCCGGTGAAATGGAGAACTTTTGTTCGTGTTAGCTTCCTTCTTTCTGGAGGTACTTCCTTCTCGTTAGGCTGTGAACCGAACTCTTCTTTCTTTGCATCCATCCCTGGTGAACCACATCATTCCCTTTTGAAAACCACTCAGATGCCTACCCACACCCCCTGGTAACAACCAGCGAGATCTCCCCACCCCCACTATCTGCGCCTAATCCTCCCTGGGGCCATCCATACATTCACCCCCGGCCGGTGGCTAGCCTAACAAATATCGTCCTCCCACAGGGAGCCACCCTTTACCCGATGGACGGAAGGAGAATTCTAGATGCGGAAGCTATGGCCTTGGTTTTAAGGCCGATATAACGTATGTAATATCTCTGGATAGAACATCCTCTCCTGCTAGTTAGGTTGAGTCTCGGTTTAGGAAGGATATAGTTGACTAATTCTCTCTCCGGCTAGACCCCTACTATTCTAAGGGCTCTCTCCGAATGTTAGGTAGGCGGATAGAAACTTTGGATGGGCCCTGGGCGCCTATAAAATTGTAGGGCATCAGATTCTCTACGTATTCTCCAGCCCGGGTGGGTAGGGATTGTAGTTGGGAGGTACTTCCTTCTTTCTCGTTAACTCGTTACTGCATGAGAAACAGTCTGCCTACCCACACCCCCTGGTAACATTGCTCTCCGAGAAATGTTTCTCGTTCGCTCTCTCAAAAATGAACACCTGATGGGCTTCTCTGGACCGAGCCTTGCCTCTCACCCAATTCTCAATGAATTCCGAAAGCATGCTCGCTGATTGAACCTTCGCACTATCTGCTATTAGTAGGATACCGAGGGAAGTGGGGTTAACCGAAGGTGTTCAGTTCAGGGGTTTGAAGGCCGATATAATGTATGTAACTTTGTTTCCGCCCATAGAATTGTAGGGCGATTAGACCTTCCATCCAAACATCCAGCTTTCTAATCTAGTCTCCCTGGTGAACTCCGGGTAGGCTCCTCGTTCGTTTCTCGAGGGAGGTAGGCTCCTCAACGAATTTGGATCGACCGGTTGAACTAGTCTTCCTTCCGGCTCTTGCCTCCCACCCACGGGTTAGAGAAAGCATGGGCCGGCCGGATAACAAGAAAGCAGCTAGTTAGGCTCCATCCCCCCCGGGTAGTCTCGTTAGCCTCCACCTTCCGCCCTACTATTCTATGGCCCTACTCTTCTAAGGGGGTTTGAACGGGCTCTCCCTGATGCAGATGCCGAAGAAGAGCCGCCCTTCCTTCCACCC
>VDFB02252431.1:0-44696 GCA_007258455.2 Sequoia sempervirens
AAGCCCTCATCTTGTGCTTTGGATCATAGTACTTCCTAGCAGTGTACAATCCCAACCTCAGATAAACTAATTCATCACAAACAGCCTTACCTGCCTAAATGTGTGGACAACAAAAGGCTCCTAGCTTCATTGGAAACTTGTGGTAGCCAGTCTTATGTTTGTTGCTAAACTGGGGGTTTACAGCCAAGGCTTGATAAATAAATTCCATTAAGATGATTCTATCACCACAACACCTGGGTAGCAAATGGGGATGACCATCGAAGCCTGCTAACCTGAAGTAAGTGAATGTGGGGTACTGGATAAACCAATGTCCCCATTCATTCACAAAAGCCATTGTCTCCCTGCTAAGTCTATACCCAGCATCACCATTAAGTTTATTGATAATGACATAAAGAAAGGCATCATTTACCCTTCTACAATATTGCTCAGATGCCTGCAAGGTGAGCTAGCCATAATGCTCCCACACCTTCTTTTGTCCTTGGGCTTCTCCCAATATACCCACTGTTCGAAGTCCAGGAAAGATCCCCACTCGGGCAGCTGCATAGACTACATAGGAGGTCATAAAGAAACGCTTGGTTTCTCTCACCCTTATCATCTAATTGTGAATGCTATCAGACACTATCATTGACCAATCAAATTGTTGCCTCCCATCCAAAATAGATTGGATAAAAGGAAACATCCATTCCTTAAATAGTGAAGCATCTCTCTTCCCAAACACCCTAGACAGGAACATGATTATATCTCCAATTTCTTTACTAAAATCCACCCTCTTAGGCTGGTCTAGAATCTTAGTCAAATATTTCTTCTCCACTCTCATCCAAGTCTTATTCATGTAGAGTCTATTTCTCTCTTTGTTATCACTGTAAAGCTTCAGAGCCTCTGCCTCATTTAGTTGTCTAGGATTCTTGGGATCAGGCATATGAAATAGGAATTTGATCATTAGGGGTGTGAAGTCAATAATGGCATTGCCCTTCACATCCACACACTGCCTAGTAGCAGGGTTATATGCTCCAACTACTGCAAGAATCAACTCTGGGCATTGAACAGATAGAGGGAAGAGTGCAACATGTGCCAACCCGGATTGAACAATCCTTTATGTCCTTGGTGTGACTTGCTCCTCAATGAAAGTCTCCTCAAGCAATTCTTCATATTTGAAAGGACCCAAATTGGTGTCAGTGATGTCAGTCCAATCAGAATCAATTTTGCTAGCTGTTAGGACAGCCTCCCTGTGCTTACATCTCAAGGTATATGGGAGTTGTTCCACTTTGATCTTCTTTGGCCTAGATCCCTGCCATGAAGTTTCCCCTGGTTGGCTCCTTTGAGAGGCCTCATCTGATACTCCTGACATCTTCTTCTACCTGTAGTAATTTCATGTATTAGATGAACAAATCATCTAAGTTAGTCAATCATAACGTCATTACTCCATCCTCCTAGGATAACACTTGGTCCAATTATGCCTTTATCGAAGGTGGGACAATAGAATCATCAAGCATAGACAATGTTTAACAATGTGTGGCAGGGCTGAGACGGGAACCAAAACATGCTTGGGAGCGGGACCTAGACAGGAACTAGACAAAACATAGTTACCAAGTTCAGATTCCTCCCCGGACCCGGTTTCGACAAAGAGTAAAGACACTGACATCATAACAAGGAATGGGAACAGATCAGAGACAAAGTCGAAGTCGAGGCTGGGAACGAGAATCAAACCAGAAACAAAAGATAGCTACTAAGTTCAACTTTCTCCCTGAACCCCCTTCCGACTAGAGTAAAGATAGTCATTATAATGAGGAACGGGAACGAGTAAAACCAACCAATGACGAGCCCTCAAAACAAGAAGGTCACATGGGCCCCAACGGAAACTAGCAAAGGCCTAATTTAGACAACCAACAACCCTTTTGTATAGAAGTCATAAAAACCCATGAACAACCAAAACTGCAAAACCTTAACTCGCCTGCTACCCTATTTCCAGAAACTAGGGCACAATGAGAAATCGGTACGAAGAACCCGAAACCAAAGTGATAAAACCATAACAGGGTTTCAAAACAGAAAATCATTAGCCAAGCAAGGAAACCCCTTCAAAATCGCAACCCTATTCAAAACCAAAGCGCTACAAACGAACCCTGTCACGAAAGCGACAGCTAAACCAAACGACAAAACAAAAAGCGACAAACGGAAAGCCAACGAAACAAAATAGAAAAGGACGGAAAAGAAAGAAAGAACCGAACAGACTAAACAAAAAGAATAGAAACAAAGACCAAACCAAATGAACAAAACAAAACGGCACAAACAGAAAAACAAACGGAAGAAAGAAAAGCAAAAGAAACCTACCTCGAAAACGCTCCTTAGGACTGAACGAAAATTTGCCAAGATTTGCTCCGCAATTCGCCCCCGCGATCAAATCTATTCTCTGAAGAGTTTCCTGGCCATAATTTTCTCAAACACTTCGTATAATAATAATGAGGTGGTTTAAGCATAATTACACCTTTAATCAATAATTCGCGCATGCGAACAGGCTGCATTTAATGCCATAAATGGGGTAGATCGGGGGCGGAGCCAATGACACAAACAAGTAGTTAAGTCAAGTCAACGGAACATCAAAAGGAAGGCGGACGTGGAGCTGGGTCGGGAAGTTGATAAAGGAACTAAACCAAGTTCCATATTCCATTTCCAATCCCGGATCCGGTCCCGACTCCGACCAAAGACAACAAACAAGACAGAGATGGGATCGAAAAGAAAACTGGAATGAAACTTTTACAAAGTTCAAAGTTCCATTCTGATTCCATCTGCGATCCCGACAAAAGCAACGAACAACAAAAGAAGAAGAAAAGTGGGACTGGAGCGAACATCGGACTCAGCCCGAACAACAAAGAGCAAGGAAGAAAAAGAAAGCAGAAGCGGAGTCGGGACGAGAATACAAAAATGGAAAATTGAAACTTCCCAGTTTGAGTTCCAATCCCGGATCCGATCCCACAAGAGCAAACAAACAAAACGAAAGAAAATGACCAACATAAGGACAAATAAACCCAAGTGTTAGTAAAAAAACAACCAATACAACAAAAACAACACAAAAGAGAAGGCGGAGTCGGAGTCGGGACCGTATCCAAACTAGGAACCTTGACATGGTTCCATGTCTTGATTTAGTCTTGGACCCGCCTCTGCCAGAACAAAAGACAGACTTAGGAGCAAAAAACAAAGAACTCCTAAGACCCAACCAAACAACCAAAGACACCCAAAACAAAAAGACAAAAAGGGGGACCCCTTTTTATTTCAACATAAAACAAAATGGGGTGGTTATGCAAGGCATAACACTTCTCCCTTAAAGAATCATCGTCTCGATGATCAACTTAACTAAAGATAAAATTGTCATACCTACTTGATTATGTTTTACCTTAATGTCAAAAACACCTCACCTGACAAAGATATCGTTTACTTCAAACACCTATTTGTTCATAACAACAAAATTTATTGTGGCTAGCATCCATACACTTGCACACCTCGTTAGCACATCATGGCTTCATCAATTCACTCTATTTACCTTATATAATAAAAGCATACATCTAATTCATTTATTTCATACAATCTTCTATATCTTATTCAAATCTTTTTCATATTCCACGATATTTACCAATAAAAATAAATAGTTATGTTCATTTTGTCAACATGCCTACTCATATGCAATGTTAGAATAATTGCCTCTATGATGGTAAACAAGCATCCCATACTGATTGTTATCATCATTAGCGAATTAAAATACTAACAAAAGAAAATTTTCAACAACATAAAAGATAAGAAGATCAACGAGTTACAAAAGATCATCAACATGATTAGAAACATCAAAGATAAGAAGATCACTTACTAATACAAAAGGTTCAAGTTGATTACCATAGCACCTAGAATACCAGATGTTAGGAGGATCATCAAGAGCTCAATCCTGATTCAACCAGTTACTAAATTTTACATCAAAAGGTAAATCTCAATCTATAATTGGAAAAGTAAATTTCTTTTAACAAGGATATTCGTAAATATATGATACGCATAATCCTTTAACTTTTTACAAATGCAACAAGAGTGCATCCAAGAGAAGTGCATTACATCAATTGACTAAACAAGTCATAGAAAGATCCATGCAATGATACATATCAAGTTTCTGAATTACATAAAGAAAAGAAAACATTTGATCAATCTTCAGTTGCCATAACCTAGTGGTCTTCTGCAAGAGGAAGGTCAAGAGCATGGTTAAGGTGTTTTTCCCACCCAACCATGAAGCATAACACTTCCCCGAGATTTTTCCTAACTCGAAGAATACCCAACCCTACATGAGGCACCTAGAAACCAATAATAATAGGGCAAGAGGAAAACTCTTGATGCATGTGTGATTCCTTATACGCACTCTTATACTAGAATGAACACATTTCTTGCATACAAGATGTGGCAAAGAAACATATAAAAATTCTAGGCATTCATTATCCATCTATTTCAATGGTACAACTCGCTTTGGCCAAAGCATATATACAAAATTTGGTTGATCTTGGAAAAGAAGATCACCTTCTCTATTAACCCACATTTGGCATCATGTCCCAGAAGGTAAGCTTAAAATATATCACACACAACACATTCAAAAAGAAAAGTCAAATTGCATAGAATAAGGACCACATGATATTATAGTGCATAACATGCTCAAGTGCACATAGAATGAATAATTAACAAACAAGAATACATAAACCCCTAGTGCCTAACTCGCACAAGGTATGAATACATAATTTACTTGTAGTGCCTCACTCGCACAAATATGTAACATGTCTCGTATACAATGTGCATTACTCATTCAAGTTTTCATACAATGAATATATGGTAAGTGCATCTCTCGCACAAGTGCATCGCTCGCACAAAGGTAAAATATGGATAAAAAGAGTGATCCACAATGAGTATCAAAAGTATATCACAGACACAAATACGGAATACAATAATTACAAAAGTGCTTTATCCGCATGAAGGAATCAAGAAATTACTCTAGTGCATCACTCGCACAAGAACAACAATAATATGAAAAATGCATCACTCACATTAGTATAGTGAACATTTCTCATTCAAGTATGGATATAAGTAAAGTTAAGGCAACAATTTTCTATGATAAGCATACAATCATTGATAACAATGTGTCATTCACATAGAGCATGAGAAGTGCATTATTGCACTAGTATCATTCTCATATAGTACATATGTACAAGTACTTTCACTAAAAACAATCATGCATATAAGATTCATCATCTCAATCACTTTTGCCTTGTCTAATAGAGAGATCAAGTTATTTATCAAATCAACTTCTATCATGAATTACCAATGAATATTCTCAAGACATTAGAACCTTGCATTCTCGAAAGATCCTCATGGATTCAACTAGATCCCAAATCCTATAAGAATAAGATGTTGCTCAGCAATCAACTTGCCTAAAGCCTAGTACTAATACAAACATTCTCGCCTTTAAAACATATTTCTTAGGTTTCCTACCTTCAAGAAGGTTTAATCCAATATTTATCTATTATTATCCACTTTATTTTTTTTATAGGTGATTTTCCTTCTTCCTCTCATTAGAAAGTTCTTCTTTTCTTCTCCCTCTATATCTTATCACTTCATTCATCCTTCACGTCATTAAAGAGATCTATCTTCATAATATACTTCTCTTATTAATTCAATTTTATTGCGACATCATCATTCAAGGGTTGTCACCATATACTATCCATCTTGGATTACTTCAAATAGTCACCATCACTCTTACTAGAAATTCTTATGAAATTGCATCTAAGGCGAAGGTGTCTCACACCTCTAGAGTTCCTTGAATAATCAAACTATGCCTAGACTTCTAATCAGTTCCAACCATCCATCTAAGAATCACCCATAACTAGGGTTCTTAATTCTATACAACAGGTTCATATACTACAATGCAACCTAAGTAGAGAAGACTCAGGGCCCGTGTGTTGAACCTAAGCAGTCTGATACCAAAATGTAAGGCTCAATAATAAATCATTTACTAATTATATTTCTTAATTTCCAAAATAATTTAATAAAATAAATTAATTATAAAAGATGTGGAATAAGAAGAATAATAAAATTACTTTCATCACTAAATTCAAATGGAATAACATACATCAATCAATCAAAGTATACTAAAACAAAGTTGTGCCTTCATTAGATTTAGCCATGTTGGCTTACTCATGAATTGTCATCATCTCAGCAATACATGTAAAAAATGTAATGCAAATTAAGGAAATAACAAGATCATAAATGCAACCACAATAGAACCATAACACAAAGAATTTTCATGAGTGGAAAACCCTCGTAGGGATGAAAAACCACTCGTAAAAGTGCCTCACTAGCAGAGCCTTACTGGCTACAAAATCTCGATGGTTACAAGATGCCTCACTAGCAACAATCATAATTTCTTGTTGACATGACCATTCATTATATAGTTCTGGATTGTAATGCCCAAAACTTTCTACCGCAAACTCATCTAAATTTCATAACACAAACTTCAAATTTACAATCACAACACAAGACCAACTCACCACTTATCTCACAATAGTTTAGTAAATACATAAAATAGTCCACAAAGGACTTGAACCAATACTCTTTTGGTTGACAATAATGTATATCATCAAAGCTCTCAAATCATAAGATACTTATAATTAGGGTAAACAAAATATTATCATTGGTACACCCATAAGACCTCACAATAATTTCAAAAACAAAGGATGATATAGTCTACGCTCACATAAAATATAGTATTATCCCATACAAGTAAAAATGACCTATTCTTAGTAGAAGATATTATATCAATGATTTCACATAAAATATCATCACTTACACACAATTATATAGTTTTCTCAAGAAAAGCTCAACAAAGAATAGATACACAAACTCTCTAGGTAATTTCATTTAAGAACAACAGTATAGGTGGACACTGATTATGTAGAAAACATAAACAATACTCAAGCACACACAGCCACTATAAGTCTATAACAATCTACTATCTTAATTGTTGAAGCAGATCTAATTAAGAAAGGAAAAAAAATGATAATAAATTGAAGAGTGTGCCAGAAGAGGTACCATCTTCTTCATTCCCTGATAATCTTCCTTCTGGTTCATTTGATATAGTTGAGTCTTGTAAGAATACCAAAAGTCAAATTTCATAGGCTGAATATTTGAGACTCAATCCCTCGGAATTGGATAGGTTGGTCAGATATGTTAAACAATAATCCTCACCACCTCAATGTAATGCTCAAACCTCTAGTGAAAATGAAGTCTACCTTGAAAACTAGATCTGTTCTAATGCTATTGATAAGCCTTCAAGTTCAGAAAACCCATTCACGAAACCTAAACCTTTTTATATATCATTATACATTGTTAGTTTTAGGTTAAGTAATTGTATCATTGATTCTAGAGCTTCTGAAAATGTGATGCATGTCCAGATAGCTAAATCTTTAGGGTTATCTTATACCTCCTCCCAAGGAAAATGTTATTCCATGGATGGGTCACCAGTTCCAATCATAGGCGAAATCAAAGATGCTCAAGTAGCCCTAGCTACTTTTCCCAAAAAGAGATTAAAACTAACCATATTGGTTGCTAACATTCCAGCAAGTTACGACATGCTTTTGAGCAGGAGTTTTTGTAAAGATTTAGGTGGAGAGATACAAATGGATTGGTCTCATGCCTTGATACCTCTAGATGGAAATAAAATATGCCTGAATCTTGAACCTAAAGCCAAATTCATTGTCTTAAAGTCTGGTGATCCGAGAGCAGACATTTTGTTTGTTGAAACAAGACTAGGAACTTACATGTGCACTTCTGACCATGGAGAAGGTTCAAATCTTATCAGCCCTAATTTAATCAATGAATTGTGGACACTAGAATTTGATGGAAGTTGTGCTAATATAGGGTCAGGCGCTAGTGTAGTTCTAATTTCTCCTGATGGTTATAAATTTCCTTTTGCTTTCAAATTGGAGTTTTCCAATACTAATAATACAGCCGAGTATGAAGCTCTATTGCTTGGTCTAAGTGTGGCTAAAGAAAAAGGTATCAAATAGTTGAGGGTTGTAGGAGATGCATAATTGGTGGTGAAACAGGTGGGGAAAATTTACAATGTGAAAAACAATCGGCTTAAGAACTATAGGAATAGAGTTTGGGATTGTATAGAAGATTTTGATGCTTTTTCTATAGAGTCTGTTCCAAGGGAGCAAAATACTAGGGCTGATTCTTTAGCAATCTCAACGTCATTACTCTTGCCTCATCCAAATTTCAAAGATGAATCCTATAGAATTGAAATTGTATATAGACCTAGTGTCCCTGATAATGTCAATCATTACCAAGTGTTCAATAATGATCAGCAAATTATTGAGTTTTTGGAGAAGGCTGAAGCTTTTGCTCACATTTAATTTGAGGGTAGTGATGATAAAAGTGGTGATGTTTTGGAAGGTGATATCGTTGCCCCTAATGGAAAGAGACGAAGATTATCCAGTTAAAGGGTAATAAGATTCCAAAAGGATTAGTTTCCCTAGAACATTTATTTGGCAAACATGACCAGTATTTGAAAAAAAAAAAGTCTCAGTTGAAGCATCTGTTGAATATGACAAGGTGAACGTTGGTACAAATGATGATCCTAAGATCATCTGTATTGGAAAGTGTTGTTCCTAGGAAGAGAGAGAGAGAGAGAGAGAGAGAGAGATTGATTTCCCTACTGACACGCTATAAGGATGTCTTTGCATGGTACTATGCAGATTTAAAGAAGTTTAGAAATGGAGAATTTCAGCACAAGATTTCACTGAAACCTGGTGCCACACCTTACCGGCAGAAACAATGGACTTATAATCCCAAAGTTGTACTCCTCTGAATGAGCAAGGTATTGAAGCTCCTATCTCTTTTATGAGTACTCCTCTGAAGAAATATGAACTCAAATATTCACCACTTCAAAAACATGCATATGTTGTGAAAGCACTCAAGAGCTTCAATTTCTATATTCTTCATTCTCATACTACTGTTTTTGTTCCCGAAACTGTTGTAAAAAGCATTCTTACTTAGCAAGACATTGGATGCAACAAGAGAGGATCTTGGATAGCCCAGATTGAAGAATATGATCTAGACATTAATCCCACCAATTTGGTTAGGGGAAATGGTCTGGCTAAAATGATTGTTGAGAGTAAATCTGATGAAGAAGGAGATTTACCATTGGTATTATTCACGAGCACAACAAATAACTGGTTTTCTGATATTTCTTTCTTCTTAACTTATGGTGACTGTCCATCACATTTGTCATCAAAAGAGAAGAGAAATTTGAAGCTTAAAGCAAAAAGTATGTACTTTCGGAAAGAAACCTATAAAAAAAAGGTGTGGATGGAACTTTTCTAAGATGTGTTGATAAAGAGCAGCAGAAAAGATTGTTGGAAGCCTTTCATGGTGAAGCATGCGGTGGACATTTTTTGGCTTCTGTGACAGCTTTTAAAATCCTGCGTCATAGATTTTATTGGCCAGGTATGTTTAAGGATACATTTAACTAGGTGTCGAAATGTGAAAAATGTTTAAAATTCATTGGTAGACCACAGCTTGCTACTTTACCTTTGAGACCTGTTGTAATTGATGGACCCTTTCAACAATGGGGTCTGGATTTCATTGGGCCAATCAATCCTAGCTCTAGTGCAGGACATACACACATACTAACTACTATAGATTATTTCACCAAGTGGGTGGAAGCTATCCCAGTGAAGAACACTACCACTGAAGTAGTGTGTAATTTCCTGAAGGAGAATATCTTGGTAAGGTTTGAAGTTCCTAAGAAGATTGTTGTTGATAATGCTAGCTCATTTTCTTCTGTTGAGATCACTCTTTTATGTTATGATTATGGTATTTTCCTTGCTCATTCATTTGATTATTATCCACAAGGCAATGGGCAATCCGAGTCAAGCAATAAAAACCTAATCTCCATCATTAAGAAACTAGTCGATGAAAATAAAAGAGGGTGGCATAAAAAGTTATACGATGCATTATGGGCTAATAGAATTGCATGAAAAAGTGCTATTGGAATGTCTCCTTTTCAATTAGTATATGGCATTGATAGCACTCTGCCCACACCATTGGAGATTTCGGCACTTGATTTACACAAGGTTATTGAAGATGGGAAATTCTAGGATGCCTTAGAAAAATGGATCATGTATTTGAACAAGCTGACAAAGGAAAGAGAGATTGTGGTAGATAAGATCACCAAGCATTAGCAGATGATAAAAGAGGTTTTTGAAAGAAGAGCTAGACAAAGAGACTTTGTTGAATTGGTGATTCAATTCTTCTTTCGGATAGGAGAAGGGAGCCTAAAGGAGCACATAAGAAATTTGATTCTCTGTGGAGAGTACCTTTCCTGATCAAGGAGCTCATTTGTGATCATGCTTTCTGATTGGCTTATCTTGATGGTACTATTCTGCCTCTTGCCTACAATGGGAAAGATTTGAAATTACTTGATTAATCATTTGGTGGTTTTGTCCCTGTACACAGCTTTTTCTCTTTGTTTATTTTGTTGGTTCGGTTTTGGCTTGTTTGGTTTTTGACTCCATTTCCCAATGAATAAGGCTTTATGTCATGTTTCTAGATTCTGTGCATCCTGTCAGTCCTAGTCCCCATTCAGAGCCAATGTTACTCATAAATATACTATGTATCATGTGTTTTAATTATGTCCCCTTTCCCACACTTTCTGCTTAAGTTAAAGGCCTTCATATTCATTTTTATTCCTTGCCGCGGTTTTCCCTAAGTTCCTAACCCTTTGTTGCGTGTTCTTCAAGTTTCCAAACTTATTTCTTGGGCGCTCCTTGTTATTGTTCCTTTTCGTTAGGTTTGTGTTTTTCTTAACTTTTTGATGGCCCGACTTATTATCTTTTGTAGCGTCAAGTGTATAGTCGATGAGTTGGAGGTTCTCAAAACTTCATAACTCCCAACTTTGTGTTATTAAGTTTCAGTTTTCCGCAACAAAGAGGTTTGTTGTTTGTTTTGCAGGTTTCGAGGCACCATTTTGCATTTAATAAGGCATACGGTACAGCCTAAATATGTCTTATCAAAGTTTTTTTAAGGCACGCAAACCTTAGGGTTTTCATTATTGCAAAATAAAATAATGTGACGTATTAATTCAGCATCAAATGCACGTCTTGTCATTTTACATGGCTTAAGGTGGTGAGAACTTATTTGTTAAAAATTTGGTTGTACATCTACCTACTGCTATTATTTCTTTAGGAATTCAAGCATTTCTTTAAGCGTCGTGAACTCATGCAGTCTGAAATTGAAAATCGTTGGCTCAGTGTGAGAGATACAGAGCTAGGAATTTTTAAATTGGAAGAATTTTGGGCACGTTTAGAAAGTAAAGAAAAGTTTGTTGTAGACGCGAAGGTGCTCGAAAGTGGATTAGCTCACGTTGGGGGTTTTCCAAAAGTCGTGTTGAGCGTAGACCTAATTGTTGCATGTGAAAGAAGGTACATTCCAGAAACTTTGGAAATCAAGGTTGTGGACAGGTCCATTGTTGCTAAAATTTCCCCTGAAGTCATTTCCCAGGCATTGAGAATTCCAAAAAAGGCACCTATAAAAGAAATGTTTGTTGTAGCAGCTAACGAATTTTTCAGGGTTAATGAAGCCTGGTGTAAAAATGCTATGGCCAAAGGATGGTTAAAGTTAGAGAAAAGAGGTAAGTCCCAGTTACCCAATAAACTTAAAAGGGTGCAATTTAAAGTGGAAATTACCACATTGTCGGGAATGCAAAAATTGAACTATTTGAAGACTGGATGTGTCATTTTATTTTGGTTATCTGTGATGATGATGTATTTATTGATTGGGCTAAGATAATTTTCTTTCATCTACATGAACAATTAGTCAATTTTCAAAATCCTGCCACTTTCCATCTATGTTCTTGCTTGATATATATCATCGCCAGTCGGAGATCTTTCTAGCCAAGATTGAAACCACAAGTATTGTCAACTTTAAAAACATGCATATGTTGTTGTGATAGCACTCAAGAGCTTCAGGTTCTATATTCTTCATTCTCATACTACTATTTTTGTTCCTGAGATTGTTGTGAAAAGCATTCTTACTCAGCAAGCTATTGGATGCAACAAGAGAGGATCTTGGATATCCCGGATTCAAGAATATGATCTGGACATTAATCCCACCAATTTGGTTAGGGGAAATGGTCAGGCTAAAATCATTGTTGAAAGCAAATCTGATGAAGAAGGAGATTTACCATGGTGTTATTCACGAGCACAACAAATAACTGGTTTTCTGATATTTCTTTCTTCTTAACTTATGGTGACTGTCCATCGCATTTGTCATCAAAAGAGAAGAGAAATTTGAAGCTTAAAGCAAACAAGTATGTACTTTGGGAAGGGAACCTATATAAAAAAAGGTGTGGATGGAACTTTTCTATGATGTGTTGATAAAGAAAAGCAGAAAATATTGTTGGAAGTCTTTCATGGTGAAGCATGCGTTGGACATTTTTCGGCTTCTGTGATAGCTTTTAAAATCCTATGTCATAGATTTTATTGGCCAGGTATGTTTAAGGATGCATATAACTGGGTGTCGAAATGTGAAAAGTGTTTAAAATTCATTGGTAGACCACAACATGCTACTTTACCTTTGAGACCTGTTGTAATTGATGAACCCTTTCAACAATGGGATCTAGATTTCATTGGGCCAATCAATCCTAGCTCTAGTGCAGGACAAACACACATACTGACTACTATAGATTATTTCACCAAGTGGGTGGAAGCTATCCCAGTGAAGAACACTACCACTGAAGTAGTGTGTAATTTCCTGAAGGAGAATATCTTGGTAAGGTTTGAAGTTCCTAAGAATATTGTTGTTGATAATGCTAGCTCATTTTCTTCTATTGAGATCACTCTTTTCTATTATGATTATGGTATTTTCCTTGCTCATTCATTT
Organism: Sequoia sempervirens; assembly: GCA_007258455.2. NCBI lineage: Eukaryota > Viridiplantae > Streptophyta > Pinopsida > Cupressales > Cupressaceae > Sequoia > Sequoia sempervirens. Next base: position 12,958 of record VDFB02252431.1, read on the forward strand.
GATTATTATCCACAAGGCAACGGGCAATCCGAGTCAAGCAATAAAAACCTAATCTCCATCATTAAGAAACTGGTCGATGAAAATAAAAGAGGGTGGCATAAAAAGTTATACAATGCATTATGGGCTAATAGAATTGCATGCAAAAGTGCTATTGGAATGTCTCCTTTTCAATTAGTATATGGCATTGATAGCACTCTGCCCACACCATTGGAGATTTCGGCACTTGATTTACACAAGGTTATTGAAGATGGGAAATTCTAGGATGCCTTAGAAAAATGGATCATGTATTTGAACAAGCTGACAGAGGAAAGAGAGATTGTGGTAGATAAGATCACCAAGCATTAGCAGATGGTAAAAAAGGTTTTTGACAGAAGAGCTAGACAAAGAGACTTTGTTGAATTGGTGATTCAGTTCTTCTTTGGGATAGGAGAAGGGAGCCAAAAGGAGTACATAAGAAATTTGATTCTCTATGGAGAGTACCTTTCCTGATCAAGGAGCTCGTTGGTGATCATGCTTTCCGATTGGCTTATCTTGATGGTACTATTCTGCCTCTTGCCTACAATGGGCAAGATTTGAAATTACTTGATTAATCATTTGTTGGGTTTATCCCTGTACATAGCTTTTTCTCTTTGTTTTGTTTGTTGGTTCGGTTTTGGCTTGTTTGGTTTTTGACTCCATTTCCCAATGAATAAGGCTTTATGTCATGTTTCTGGATTTTGTGCATCCTGTCAGTCCTAGTCCCCATTCAGAGCCAATGTTACTCATAAATATACTATGTATCATGTGTTTTAATTATGTCCCCTTTCCCGCACTTTCTGCTTAAGTTAAAGGCCTTCATATTCATTTTTATTCCTTGCCGCGGTTTTCCCTAAGTTCCTAACCCTTTGTCACGTGTTCTTCAAGTTTCAAAACTTATTTCTTGGGCGCTCCTTGTTATTGTTCCTTTTCGTCGGGTTTTTATTTTTCTTAACTTTCTAATGGCCCGACTTATTATCTTTTGTAGTGTCAAGTGTATAGTCGATGAGTTGGAGGTTCTCAAAACTTCATAACTCCCAACTTTGTGTTATTAAGTTTCGGTTTTCCGCAACAAAGAGGTTTGTTGTTCGTTTTGCAGGTTTCGAGGCACCATTTTTCATTTAATAAGGCGTACGGTACAGCCTAAATATGTCTTATCAAAGTTTTTTTAAGGCACACAAACCTTAGGGTTTTCATTATTGCAAAATAAAATAAAGTGACGTATTAATTCAGCATCAAATGCACGTCTTATCATTTTACATGGCTTAAGGTGGTGAGAACTTATTTGTTAAAAATTTGGTTGTACATCTACCTGCTGCTATTATTTCTTCAGGAATTCAAGTGTTTCTTTAAGCGTCATGAGCTCATGTAGTCTGAAATTGAAAATCGTTGGCTCGGTGTGAGAGATACAGAGCTGGGAATTTTTAAATTGGAAGAATTCTGGGCACGTTTAGAAAGTAAAGAAAAGTCTATTGTAGACGCGAAGGTGCTCGAAAGTGGATTAGCTCATGTTGGGGGTTTTCCAAAAGTCATGTTGAGCATAGGCCTAATTGTTGCATGTGCAAGAAGGTACATTCTAGAAACTTGGGAAATCAAGGTTGTCGATGGGTCCATTGTTGCTAAAATTTCCCCTGAAGTCATTTCCCAGGCATTGAGAATTCCAAAAAAGGCACCTATAAAAGAAATGTTTTTTGTAGTAGCTAACGAATTTTTCAGGGTTAATGAAGCCTGGTGTAAAAATGCTATGGCCAAAGGATGGTTAAAGTCAGAGAAAAGAGGTAAGTCCTAGTTACCCAATAAACTTAAAAGGGTGCAATTTAAAGTGGAAATTACCGCATTGTCGGGAATGCAAAAATTGAACTATTTGAAGACTGGATGTGTCAGTTTATTTTGGTTATCTGTGATGATGATGTATTTATCGATTGGGCTAAGATAATTTTCTTTCATCTACATGAACAATTAGTCAATTTTCAAAATCCTGCCACTTTCCATATGTGTTCTTGCTTGATATATATCATCGCCAGTCGGAGATCTTTCTAGCTAGGATTGAAACCATAGGTATTGTCAACTTCTGGCATGCCCATATATAAATGTTATCCACAGTTTACCAAGCAAGTTGGAATAGGAGAATATTTCCTTGTTAATGATGCATTTTTTATGGAAGTTGTGAGAAAGTTGGATGGAAAACCTGAAATTCATTTTTCCCCTAAGTCAAAATCTTTGGTGTTGAAGTTTGGAAGTTTTTATATTCAATTTGACAGATTTTCTTATTTGAGGGTAGGAGGCTATGAAAAAGCCCCATTAAAATTGCCCAAATATCCTGAAGATTTACTAGTGTTTTTGGAAGTTTGTAGACAAATGGCCATAGTGAATATAAAATACACGAATATGGGAAAACGGGGGTATGCTTTCCCATTAGTAACTCCTTCCTTCACATGCAAAATCAATCAGATGGCTAGAGGTTCTAAAAATATTCTTAAGGAATATAATCTCTAGTACTTGTTTATGAGAACCAATTTTGACAACAAAGGCTTCGTAAGACAAAACTTGTATGTTGCAAGCTCATATCAGCATCAACCTTCCATTGAGGATTTCTGGGAGGATTGTATTGATGAAAATGAACTGTTCAGAAGAGATCATATGAGGTTAACCCTCAAGCAGATACAAGCTTTTGGTTTTTCTTTCCGAATTCCTGAGAATGTGACTGAAGATTTGGTGGTCCTTGATCCCGAATATGAGAAATTGCCCGACAAATCTCATCCTAAGGTTGATTGGGGTAAAAGTGAAGTTTTGTATATGAGTGAGCAGGCTGCACCAATATTCAAAAGAACTCAAGATTGGCTAGAGGGGAAATGGCAGAAGGCTATTGGTCACATTCATGAACCAAAATCATCTCAGAAAAATGAACAAGGATCTAGTCAGGTAGCTGTAGGAAGTAAATCATCAGCAAGAATGGCTACTAGGTCTTCTAGTGCAAATTCACAATCTGGGGGTGATGGTGAAAAACATGAAGAATCAGACAAGTTGAAGTCAGTATGTGAACAAGATAGCCCATCTACCCTCGCTCCTAAAAAGAAGATTGGTCAAACAAAACCTGCACCTGAAGATTCAGATATCATTTTCAAGCAGATTGTTGAAGATAATACTTTCCTACCTTTATCTGAAATACCTTCTTCTCATGTAGAAAATATATCAATTATTCCTAGTGAATCTAGGGAGGTTGTTCAAGGTAATAAAGGTTCTGTTTTGATAGAGAATTCTCCATTATGGCTAAGGAAGGCAGTAGAGAAAAAGAGAAAATACACTTCCACAACATCTGATGGAGTAGACACGGTGGCTAAATTGCTCCAAACTTCCTCAGGGCCAAAGAAAGCTCAAAAAATGTCAAGAATATTGGATGATCATGTCTTTGGTAATAAAATACTAGAGATTGTGGAGCCTTTAAAGGATTTGGATGATGATAAAATATTCACGGTTGATTATAAGATCATACATGTTGACATGGGACCCCAGACACTTGAGGGAAATGTATACCATGCCAGTTATTCAGTCAATGCTTTAGCCAAGCGGGTAAAAGAAGAAAGGAAGGAGAGGGTAAAATTGCAATGTCAGGTTCTGGATTTTAAAAACTTTATCTCTTCTATAGTTTCTCCCTTTTTATCTACTGGAGCCTCAAGTTCTCAAGGAGTCATTGATGAGTCTGCAATGTAGTTGATCAAAAAGAACCTAAACTACTCCAAGGCTGTCAGTGAATGGATTGATGAAATGTCTCAGGAAACTATGCTTTTTATTGGTAAATTTGTGATTTCTTACACTCATATTGTTGATAAAAGAAAATAATTGATAGCAAAACTACAACAGATTAGGAAATATCAGACCAATCTTTATGTGCTTTTAGAAGAAATGAAGGAATTAATTTCCATGGATCGACTGAAGTTAATTAATGAAAAAATTGTGAGTGATCCAAAGGAGTTAGATCCCTCATGGCCTGACTCACTTGAATAGAAATTAAACATATATGATAACTTGGTAAAAGAAATTATTGAAACACTAGAAAGGTATCTGGATATGTTATTAGAAATCAAAGGGAATTTTCATGATCTACAAGTGAAGATAACTAATGAGTTCGACGAGAAGATTCTAGACTCAAAGGAAATTTTCTCAAAATTCAAAGAAGTATTCAACAGGGAAATAGCAGATCCTACTACAATGACTAAAGAATATTTCTCTAAGCTTGGGAGGCTGGAGCTCTATCTTAAAACCTTCAAAAATGAAGCTGATAGAAGGTCTGACATTCTGAATGAATCTGAGGTTTCCCTTAGAAAATGGATAACTAGAATCTAGATCGCACTAACACCAAGAAGCAGAGAAATTTTTGCAATCATTACCAGGTACAGGGAATACAAATCCAGAATAAAGGCGCAGGAAAAGCTGTTGCAACCAGAAGTGGTCGAGGAACTGAAAACTAAAGAGGTTGAAGTGGGAGGGACCGATGCATAGTTTATTTTTAGTATTTCAAATACTTTCTTTTAATCTAGCTCTTTTAAGTTAAAGACTTTTTCTAATTTTCGGTATGGTTACTTTCAAGAGACTGTTACCAAAGACATTTGCTATGTTTAAATATGGGTTTGACTGATGTGATTCGAATCTTTTGGGGAAACTTTGATTTACTCATTAGAGCAAACTCTGTTATTTTGGCCGTTATCTGTTATTCTGATATATAAGACATTGGTGAAGTTTATGCATGTGCAATCTTTGAATTATGGTGTATGGACTCATTCTGTTTATATTGAATATTTTCTTGTGTGTTATTCATTATTGGTATGATAGATGATATAATTTGCTATATTGTTGTGGTGTTATTATATGTGAATAAGGATTTTGTTGTGATATTTTTTTTGTCTTTATCTTTTCTTAAGTAGTCTCAATTCTTGTTATATGAATTTGATAGATACCTTTAAAGCTTTATGGTTAAAATCCCCTTCCTTAATTGCCTTCTGGTTAAAATCAACATTAGTTGGAAATCATTCATTGAACATCAGATAAAGGTAGCAGCAACCTTTTATAATAAGCAGAGAATCAGTTTGGAGATTGAACTATTACCGATTCAATTGTAGTTACATTTATCACCTTTGCGGGCGTAAGAATATAGGGTTAGGTGATAAATTTGTTAACTAAAAATTACAAACCCTAATAGTGTGGTTGGTAATGATGGATTTGAAGGAGAAAGAAAAGGTATTTGACCTCCCAATAACCCTAAAACTTTAACTATTTTTTTTAATCTTGATATGCTCATTTCCTTGAATAATAAAAATCTAGGTTAAAAAACATCACCATTTTCTTGATGGTTGTGGACAGTAATAAACTTCTGGCTAGGAAATTCTTAGATGAATAGATAATGAATATATAGGGGGAAAAAATTGGTATTCAAGTTTCCTTTTGTAAGATGATTCAAAAAGGGATTTTTCTTGTGTTATTTCAAAACCATAAAATGCAAGAAGTAGTTATTACAATGCAGTTTTGGAACATTGGAAGATGTACCTTCAGGGCCTTAAAATGGTTTCCAAAGGCCATATATGAAAATGTATTAGCCTTATCTAGTCCTCAATGGCTAACTATCAAAGAATTTTCCTCCTATTCTATGGACATTCATCCCCCAACTTATTTCCCCTATTGGAAGAGTCCTCAGAATTGATGAATCTAGGGTAAGCCTTCTACACATGAATAATAGGGTTTTGATATCCTTGTTGCATAGAGTTGAAATCCTTGAAATTATTAATGTTTTCCTGCAATAGTCTACTTTGTCTTGTGAAATTTATTTTATAGGAGGTATGAATGCTTGTTACCTCTGTAGAAAAGAAGGGAATATAATGGAAAATTGTCTTATTATTCTCAATAGACCTAGAAATATGGAACTGAACCAAAAATCTAACTTTACTTTTGTAAATGACATTCGAGCCAATTCTACTTCAATCAAAAAAGTAAATGGCTTGACAATTTCCCCCAAACCCCCTATGGTCGAGGAGAGTGCTCCAAATGACTTGTTTTCTAAGGATAATTTTAATGCCCTTTCACCTATAACTAAGGGCACTCCAACTCATGGTGAGTTAGCTCCTTTGAGTCTTGAAGGAAACTGTATTAACTATACATCTACGAAGCTATGCAACTTTGAAATTATCCCCTCGTGAAGATTTGGTAGAAGGCTTGGTGTTGGATCTAGGATCCCCCCAAATCCTAATCTAAGTTTAGGCTTGATAGCCATGGTGTCTCGAAGACTCAGATATCTAATTCCCCTGATGATCCTTTGACTCTTGAGGATCCCAACTCTCCGCAACCTATCTTCTCTATGTCTTTTGGAAAATACAGTAATCTGCCTAACCCTTCTATTGTTGTTAGGCTCAATGAATGTTCATTACCACATTTGAAAATTGAAAAAAAAAATTAAGAGAAAATGTACAACAATTAGTAATGGAAAAAACTCATCAAAATATTTTTTTAAACAATAATCATCAAATGGTAGAATTTAGAAAAATCATTGTGGATACTAGAAGTAATTTGGATACTACTAGTTTCTCTTTGGTTAATGAGTATGAATCTATGGTTAAAAAAATTGTTAAAGAGATTGAAAATAAGAATCAAAGTCCTAGAAATCTGCAAAAACCCAAAAATTGTTTTGACTCCTATTTTGTGAATGGGGGTATGCTTGGGTACTGTAACTCTCAAAACCTAGATTATAAGGATAATGGGGAGGACAAATCTGAAACTAAAAAAGTTCAAATTTTTAGTTCTTTTCAATCTCCTATGAATTTGAGCACAAATCTGACTACCACATCTGAACCGCAATTTAAGATTATACCTAGTTTGAGGCAAGTAAATAGTTATCTATTGATTATAATTATGAAAATAAAAATGAACCCAAAGCCACCTTTAATAGGAAGGGTAATAGAAACTTAATTATTTTTAAAGAGGTTCATATTAAAAATGAGTGTAATGAAATGGAGGGTAACAATGTTGACCTTGCAGAAATTTCTAGAAAGGGACAATGCCTAGAAGTGTTTGAAAGGAAGCATCCCCCATGTAATAGTTCTCCCCCCAACTTTGCTAATACTACTAAGGAAAAGATTGTTCTATTTGGTAATGGTAATGTGAGTGTTTCAAAATATAAAAAGAAGAGAACTAAGGAATCCCCAAATCTTTCTTCCAAAAGAAAAGAGGTATAGGATTGTCTTCTTAAATGTTATGATAGCTTTAGTAAATCTATATACACATCTCAATGATATTCAATATGGGATCACATTGTACATCGTGGAATGTTAGGGGACTCAAGTCCCCTGACATGAAGTATATTGTCTGAAAGTTTCAGAACCTAGTCAAGAAGAAAGATGTTATCTTCCTTCAAGAGGTGAAGGCTACCAATTTTACTCTTTAAACAAATCTTAACTTTACATGGAAGGATTTAGTCCATTATGCATCCAACCATGAGAAAGGGAAAGGGGGTTATGTCATGTTATTATCCAATATTTGGGCTCAACATGTGAGGGAGAATGGTTATTTTCCTTGTCAAAGAGTTGTATGGGTAATTATTGAAAAAGATGATCTTAAGTTTGGTTTATGCTCAGTCTATGCCCCTGATGACTATAGGGGCAAAATTGAACTTTGGCAATAAAAAAATAACCTCCCCAACATCCCCTAGATTATAGGAGGGGACTTCAATATGATTGAAAATTAGGAAGATAAGGCTAGAGGGATGAAGATAGAATGGAAAGGAAATGGACCTTACTTCTAGTTGAGATTGCAATCCAAACTCAATTTTATTGACCCCTTAAGTGGTAACAAAAAAGATAACAAGGACATTTGGTACTCCTAGTGCAATTCCTAGAAAGGAAATAACATAATTTATTGTAGATTAGATATATTTTATGCAAAAAAAATATTATTTTAGCTTTGGTAAAGATGAAAAGGGATGTACTATCAGGGTTTACCCATATACATTATCTAATCACCATCCTATCCTAGCAAATATTATGTTGAACATTATAGTTAGTAGTGAGCATAAAAGAGAATAATTTAAAACTCAACACTAACCTCCTTAAGGATGGGGACTACAATGATTTCATGTTTACACTTAAAAATTAATAGATGGACATTAAAGGATATGTAAATGACTGAAAGATGGGAACACAATTTTAATGGTTGGAAAACTATTTTTCAGACCATGGAGAAGAAAAGCCATGGATAACAAAAAAATGGAGGTTAATCTTAATGAGAAGATTTTAACTACTAAGTCAAACCTTCAAAAAGACCCCTCCAATATGGCTCTAAATGAAAATTTGACTCTAATCAAGGATTCCTTGAGAAGATTATAGACCAAGAAAACTCAAGGAATGAGGGTAAGATCAAAACTGAATTGGTTAAAGAATGGAGATAAAGGATCTAAATTCTTTTTTAATATCATAAAAAATAAAGGAAAAAAAAAGAGAAATTTGATAAAATTTGGGTAGATAACAAGGCTATCCATGATTAGGAGGAAATTAAGGACCTATTCCTTAATTTTATAAGAAGATGTTTATTCGGAGTGTAATAGTTTGTCCTACCACAATGCAAGGAATTTTTATAAACAACTCGTTACAAAAAAGTTGTCAAAGGAACAAATCAGTAAACTGGACAAGGAAGTCACCCTTGAGGATATTAAGAAATCTATTAATGTCTTAAATAATGATAAGTCACCTAGAGTTGATGGGCTTCCTATAGAATTCTACAAACACTACATCGATTGGATTAGTGAAGACATACTACAACTATACGAAGTATAAGAGCTAAAGATTAGCTCAATACCCAAGACCACTTGCAAACACAATGAAAACCTTCTACAAGAGAGTATGCAAGAAAATGAGCTTTCTTGATATTAAGAGCTATCAAATGATGAGGTATGTATTATATTACATATGAGTACAAAGACCTTATATAAGCAAGGTTGAAATGTAGTAATGAACATGATGTTTACAAATGTCATAATCCTATGACATGAGACAACTAACAAACTAACTACCTAGGAATCATGTAGTACTAGCTAGATAAGATAAGTTCTAGAAAATCCAACTAAGACTTCTAGAAGGAATCTTATATCCTAAGTAAACTTAACATGTGAATAAGTATTCTAATCACCTAGTGAATGAATTAACTAGGTACAATACTTTAATTCACTCTAACACGAAGAAGCTATTCAAAATAGGTCTCTAGGTTGTAATATTAATAAAGGTGTGGCTAAACTTATCCCCAAAGATGGTGACAAGTCCCTCATTAAGAATTGGTGGCCTATTACCCTTCTTAATGTTTCATATAAAATTCTTTCCAAAGTTCTTACCATCATGCCTGTGGATATCTTCCCAACCTTCACTAGAAATACCCAAACTAGTTTTTTAAGGGCCTTGAGAGTCTTTTGACCAATCGGGAGTCTATGAATTGGGCCAAACAATTTGTGAACACCAAACCTGCATAGACTAACATGAGATCATCAAACAAGAGTCAAGCATGTTAGAAAAGCAAATCTAATGTTCCCTATGAGATTCTTTAGCCAAATTCAAGTAAAAATATGAAAATAACAAGAAACTAATGAAAGATAACATGTAAATCAAATTGAACTAGCTAAACCTCCATCCCATAGGGGGAGTGGTGCTCCTTTGATGTGGAAAGAAGCCCTTTCCCAATCCCTTTGATAAGATTGATGAAGTGTAGATGATCCAATTATGAAAAATGGCTATAATCTAGCTAAAATGGATGAAAATGATGAAATGCTATGGACTCAAATGACTGTAATGGAAATGCATGAAGTTGTGGATCCATATTATGAAAAGGATGCCTCTATTTATAGAAGCCAAGGGTTGAAGAATGGAGGAATTTGGTGAATGTGGGATAAATTGAGAGCTAATGAGAATGTGCCAAGTGTCACAATTCTATTGGAGGAAGTTGGAGCACATTTTGGGAAATGTGTGAGTGGAGGAGGATGGAAGAGAAGTAAATGTTGATGGTTGAGAATTTGAAATAGTGTAAGAGGAATTGAATGAGATTTGAGAGGATGTAAGAGGATTCGAAAGGTTGTATGAGAAGTTATTGCAGATGTGAAAGGTTTTTGAAAAAATTTGGAGAGAAATTGAATAAGAGGTGGTTGAGAAGAATATTCCTGAGAATATGCCTTTGTGAGGATAATTGAGGTAATTAGATAATTAGAAGAAATTGATTTTATGTGCAACCTGGTTATTTGACCATGGTTGATTTAACTCTTGAAGAGTTTAAAAGCTAGAGGATTTGATTGATGATGATTAGAAAGTTGATTTAGGATTAATTAATCTAGAATTAATTAATTGGAGTGAATTAGGAGATGTGACATTTGATTTGATTGATTTTTAATCAAATGAGAGGATTAAGAGAGGATTTAATTAAATAAGATGAATAATTAGTTAGAAGAAGGGTGAATTAATCCAATAAATTTAATTATTTGATTAATAGTTGAATTTGCTGAATTTAATTAAATAATGTTGATTATTCAATTAATTGATGATTTTGAGATGATTTAGGAAGAAACAGTGTTAGTTGATTAGAATCAAATGCATAGTATCAATCAGGACTTTTTTGGTGTCTACATTTTGCCCCTCTTTGAAGCAATGTGTCTGCTGTGTTGGTTCAAAGAATAACACTACCACGATCAAAATTCAAAAAAAATATGATTTTTTCGGATGGCTTACTACTGCCCCGACGGAAGAAATTACACTGCTACACTGCCCCCTCGAGAGATTGAGCGAAAATTACAAAATTTGGTCGAGCTCGCGATAAAGATCCAAGATCAGTTCAGCTCAGAGAGGACTAGAAATCTCGAATGTTTGATGTAGACAAATTTGATGATGTATAGATAGTCATTGACCATGGGTAGCTTCCCGTATATTTTGATATATAGCATAGATTTTATTCTCGGATAGAAATGTTAGTATAGATAGAAGAATGAGAAGAATAAGATGGATGAACCCTTGATTCTAAGAAGATGCAGAAGTCCAACAAGTCCATGAGTCGTGGAGACTTTATTAGATATGGTGATGAGTGATGATGATTTTCTTATCCAGGGATTGGGACATGAACGACACAACTTTCCTTATGTTTGATAAAACACATAGATATGATGCATCAAGGTATAGACAACTAGGATGGTGTTGTACCTAGTGAGATGGACTTTGACTCAACAAACAGATAGGAGTATTCTTGTTCACACCTGACATATAGAAACTTTGCTAGGATGCACTTCAAAAGTTTCAAACATCTCAGACCAAAACATGGAAGGGTATGACCTATCAATGCAATAGTCAACAAGTTTCCCAAAACACCTTCCATACATACCTAATAAAGCAAGTATTTGCCAAGTTATATTACAAGAATGTTCCAAAAACACATCAAACGAAAGATAATGATTAATGCCCCATTCCTTTCTCTCTAAATCATTTTGATATACATCATCGAGAGGTCATTGGAATGAGCACAATAAGATAAATCAAAGAAAAGATCAAGTGAACAAACAAGCCAATGTTCTTCATACCTCTAGCCAAAGGGATGTGTTTTGTTTAGGATAAGTATCCAAAGTGATTGCCAAAGATAATTCCCATTGTAGGAAGGATGCATGCTAGGACATGTTAGTGGATGGTGGCAAGTTGATAGGTTTTTCAAAAGGCTATTGATTGACATGTTTGCTAAAACAATCAAGAGTTTGATTTTGCGTTTAAAAGTTTGTTGTTTCAATTTTGATTTTGCATTTGAAGCTTGCTTTTGCTGATTGTTGTGGTTGTTTCCATTTTTTTTGCCAAAGGATGAAGGTGACGATTTGTTTATTATGGATGAGATTATTACGGGTGAAAGTGAAATGGGACGGATGGATTTTTTCAAATATTTGGATGTTTTTTATGTTTTTGAAATGTTATGAGGTTGTTTTTTGGATTTTTAGGTTATTTAAATGTTTTTGTGTCTTGGGGGATGATCAAAGATTATCCTTTCCTATGTTTAAGCTCAGAGACGACGTAGTTCAGATACCATGTTTTGAATTTTTTCTTACTTTTTGACTTTTTTTGGGATTTTGATATGTTTTGATTTTTTTTTGGGTTTTCTAATTTGATGAATGTTTTTGGATTTTTGGATTTTCTAATGTTTTGATGATTTGGATATGGATATGTATGATAATATCAATGATCTATTTTGGGATTTTTTTGAAAACCAAGCTAGGGTTGATTGATTGGATTGATGGATTGATGATGATAAGATTGTTGAGGATACACAACAATGCAAGGATAGTGTTAAGCAACACAAGGATTGGAAAGGATATCCCCAAATGATGATGGATTTATTAGATTTGATTGATCAAGATTTTGAAGCTCAGTTTGGAACAAAATTTGCTTTGAGTGATTTGATGTGATGTTGAAGCATACATTAGATGCAACTGATATTGATTGTTTGGATTGATGTTCGATGAAAGATAAAGCTTGATAAGGAATGTCTTCTTGTCAAAATGTTTCATGGACTAGTGATTTGGACTTTGACTCACAAATGCTTTGACAAATTTGATTTCATGTTTTCCAATGTTCAAGTCACCACATAAGTTGGAAGATATAGGTCAAGATTTATTTCCGAAGCAAGATGTAAATATCTACCCCCAGTGTCTAGAAATGTATGGAATGCCATGGGTGGATGCTTGGATAGATGTATGGATGTAGGAATATGGTAAGCACGCAAAGGATGTCGAGGATTATCTTGTGATAAGATAAGGTGTTCAGATAAAGAATGCTCATTTGGATAATTTTTCATGGCTCAGATAATGTTGGATAGGATAGGATCAATGATAATGACCCATGTCAATATGTTTACCATAAGCAAGTATAAAGTGTGAACCAAACTTTGTCAAGATCAAGATAATGTGGAAGATGGATGAAAATGGATTGGATAAATGGTTCATGGATGAATGGATTTATTATGGATAAGATGGATGGAATGTTGGATTTATTATGGATTAGATAAGATTCTTTCACTTGAGCTAGAGCACGTAGATGCTCGATTCTACACATGACGTATGTTTTCTAGGTTTTCATCATGGTACCTATCCAAATCGCCACCATAGTGGTTTTCACTAGAGGACAATTTTTATCTTTACTATTTTCATGATTTTTTTATTTTTTGTGAAAGATTTTAAGTTTATGTTGAACCACCTGGTGGTGACGATGTAGATGCTTCTGTCATGATGTGCCATCGATATCCTTCTTGAAGAATTTTCTTTGCCAAGATACATGCACTTGAATGCAACTTTTGATATTCTTGATCTACTTTTTTGATATTGGAGTTAACTCTGTCTTTGTGCTCACATCACAATAGGATGCGTTCTGAATCCTTATGATGAAGGGTGGCTGCCAATACATGGTCAATGTGAGAATTGGATATCATGTGTGTAGGAGTGGATAGTGGAGTGTGTTGGAATAGGAGATGGATTGGTTGACAGCTTGGAACCTTTGACTCTCCAAACTTGGAAAGATGAGCAATGATGGGTGGATATGGAAGTATGTGTGGAATTAGGACCAACTGCTTGATATACTTTGTACATTGCTTGAGAAGCCTATTTTTTCCTTTGTGGGTATCTTTGATGGATACTTTTCCCTTTTTTATTTTCCCCAATAGTTTCTTTGACTAATGGAGTTTGATAGGGATAATATTTCTTTGTATTCTTTAGTATCCATTTTTTATTATTTGCCCTTCATGCTTTACAACTTCTTTTGTTTTGATAGTGTTCTTCTTGCTTTGATTCATATCTTTCTTTTGATGTTGGTCATGATTCGTGGATGGGGTGATGGGTGGATGAAGATTCATGACGTGGCTGGTTGTAGTATTAGCATTGGTTTCATCATAAGGATTCTTCATGCTCCCTATGTTGAAATTTTCTTGAGGCATAGTTTCCCCCAATATTGTGGAAGTAGTACCTTCATGCTTTGATTCTACTTGTTTCAAGAGTTCTTGTTTAGCAAGCATTCTCTGATAAATGACCACTGCAGATGATTTTATTTCAATTTGTTGCTCTGTTGTCTCTAGAATAGCATGTTTGGTCTGACCTGTTTCCTTGAGTGGATAATATTGGATATCTTCATACATGATATTCTCAATCTAAATTTGGGATATATTTGATCTCGATGTTGACAATTCAATTTGACTATAGGAATCAACAACTTGCTCTTTTTGTGTAATAATGTCAGGAGTAAAGGAATCCTGTTCTAAATGAAGATTATCTATGTGTCCATCCAAAGAAATAATCTCATGGGTATATGGAGGAGTATGTGCTATATGAATGTGATCATCATTTACAACATCTTGTATAGATTGGAGAGTGTCCATTAGATTATTGTAGTTTCTTGGAGATACGAATTCTTGATCTTGAATGATTTTGGAATTGTTTTCGACATGCTTTGGATCAAGTTCTTGACATGGGTCCATTTCAAATGATGGATTTCTTACAAAGGGTTATTGGATATCATCATTAGGCATGAGAAGTGGCTCAATATCCTCTTGATATTTAAGTGAACTTTGATCAAGTGTTGAGTTGAGGATTTCTTCAATATCTGTAACCATGAGGTCAAACGATGTCAATATGTCTTGGAAAGGACCATTGCTAGGCTTTGGTGAAATATGTTGATCATGCTTTGGAATAAATTATTGAGATATGTCCTCTAACTCATTAGGAAATGTAGAGATTTTCAACATGATCATTGGTGGATGAATTGTGTATTATGTCAATAGGATCAAATAATTCTAACACTCCTTGAAATAGATCATTGTTGGATATTGTTGAGGGGTTTTGATCATGACTAAAGAGTGACTCTTGATGCATGTCGATTTGATCATTGGATGGGGTAGAAACATCTTTAAGGTGCTCATTGATGGATAGATCTTGATCATTGTTTTCAACAATTGTGGTGGAGAGACTATCATTGCTATCACTGGTGATTGAATCTTGATCATTGTCTTCAATAGTTATTATTTCTTGATCAATAAAGTATTGGATGATATTTTTTAGTTGAATACAATTTTATGTTTTATGAATATTTTCTCTATGATACTCACAATAAGATCTACCCCTATTCCAAGGGAAGTTTAGGACAAAGTTTAAAGCACTTACTTTTGGAAGAGTGATGAGTTTTGCATTAACTAGCTTTCTTAGCACTATTTTGATTGTCACTCCAAAAGGAGTGTATTCACGTTTGTGATATTGTGAGATTTGTTCTTGTTGAGGTGATTCTTGTTGTGATTTATCTTGGAGATGTGGTGATTGATCTTCGATATGTGGTGATTGGGTTTGTTGTTGATGTTGTTGATCTTGATATCCAACCTCTTGACATGGAGATATTGTTCTTGATGTGGTTGTGGACATAACTCAATGCTTTGATGACATGGTTTAACCAATGGAAGAGTGTATTGATTTTGGGGTGGAGATGTCTCTTGGCGCAATAAATCAACTATTTTGGTAAGTGTACCAATTTGATCTCGCAAAATTTGATCTTGATTTTGATCTTGACACCCTTGATCAAACGAAATGTATACTTGTGGTGTTTGTATGGGATCATGGAAAAATTGATTTTGGGATTGTTCTAATTTGGGATGATGTTTAGATTTGGCATTATAGGTTGAAATTGAACATTGTTGTGGTTGGGAATCATATTTCCTTGATTTAGGTAACTTTTATTTTGCATGGTATTACCTTGACTTGGATCAATACATGGAGTTGTTAGCATATTGTTTGGACTTTGAACAACATTTGTATGATTTGCAAACATATCTATCCCAAAGTTTACCAAGTGTGGATTTGAAATGTTCATGTTTGGTAAACTTGTACTTGATACATTCACATTTGGCATGTATGGATTTGATGGGATAATGTTGTTTTGTTGAAGACTCATGCATTGATTGTTTGGTTGATAGATTTGTAGGTTTGGACTTTGATTTAAATCTACCATAGGGAAAGTTGCTCCAAAATTTAGATTGGGCATACTCACATTTGTTGTACCATTGAAGTTTGTAGGAGATAATGATCCCATGTATGGATTGTATAAATGTGAGTTTTGATAATCAATTGGCATAGTAAGGCTTTGATAGTTTGATTGATTTAGACCACTCATGATGTATGAATCAAGTTTATATTCCATGTTTTTCTTATGTTTTGACCTTGTTGACCTCTAAAGAATTTAAGACCAATGATGAGATGAAGGATGAAAGGGGTGAATGATATGGGTGACTAAACTTTTAAGAACTTTGTTCAATACTAGACTTAGGGTTTGATTTTGATTATTTGGATTTTGGATAATGAACTTGTAAATCCCAAGATGTTGGATGTGACCTTAGGATGAACTTGTTCAAAGGATTGCCAATTTAATTAGAGGTATGAGAAAGGATGCATTCTCACACTCCTAACTAAACAAGGTGATTTTGATGTGGTTGATGATTTACCCAAGTCCAAAATTTTGATTTTTTCCAAAGCTCTAAAAGTTGTTTGTGGGATGGAGATGATAAATTTTGGGATGGATGAAGGTGTTGATTTTGATCATAGGTGAACCTAGAGAGGGACCTTGTTTACAAGACCAAGATAGTGAAGAACATGCTTTACCCTATGAGTAGTTCAAACCAAAAGACCAATGTTTTGCTTGGAAGACCATAAGACAAAAGATAACAAGCACTTGTGTGAGGTTCAATTGATTTAATCTTGGTTAAATGGATTCTTTTTACCACATCAACACTTTTTTCTTTAGCTTTCAAACTGAATTTCTATGTCTCAATTCCTTTTCATTCCACAAGGTCCATTATGTGAAAATAAAAAATTAAGGGCATAATTTTTCCTAGGTTGACTTTAGAGAGAGAAAATTGAGATATGGACCCAAATATTTAGAAGCCTCTAAGGATAGAATCCCTAGGGACAAGCAGTAATATGTGGATTTTTCAAAGGTATTTTCTCTTTTCAAAGGGTTTGAAATTTGATGACTTGTTGAATGTTTGTTTCAAAGTTTTGAGATCAAGCAATGTGTTTGACTGACTTGCAAATTGTACAACCCTAGGATAGAAAAGACGATATTTGTTGAATTCCAACTTGGATTTCTCCAGCTGCACTTATTCAAAGTAGATGATTAGAAGCTTGACCACACTGGCTCCCCTCTACGACACTCACTTCTACGGGCCATCCAAGCTTCAAGTTCTCATGAATCTCCTATGACAAACTTTTCATCTCTACACAAAACCGCAAGTATGTGGGATGGTTTCAAAATGACCGTTCTTGCACCAACAAATAGTAAGGATTTTGGCTTCTAAACAAATTGGTTCTTAGTTAGGGTGATCGGGGACATGGCACCTTGTGAGCATCCAGCAAGCCACCAAAGGCTTTAATCAATCCTACTAGGGGAGCTTATACTTTTTACAGTAGTATCGTGTTCTAAAAGACATTGTACGACTAAGGCCTACATACCATGAGGACTTGACAATTTAGTCTTATCCATTTATATATCGGTCCGAGTGAAAAACTAGTTGGAGTCACCTTCGAATTAGTCTTAGGCAGGCCCCTCTAAAAGTGAAAAATAGCAAGTAAGTACATTCATAGTTTGATCAATCTTTGTTTGTGTGAACAAAGAGAGAACACACACTATGCCTTTTCTCGCACTAGCAAGATTTGTTCAATTTTAAAAAACCCAAATTTGAAATGTGGAAGCAATCTTTTAGACAACCTAATGCCACTAAAATGCTTTTGATTCTCAAGATTGTTGTGAAGCGCGAGAGAAGTGCATACACATTCAAATGACAAGAGTTTGTAAAGAATATTACAAAACAAAACAAACACGAATTCTTTTTAGTCCTCAAAAGAAATAAATGAGTTCTTTTTATAGCACCAAATTTGAGTGTGAAAGTTGATTGTTCAATTTTTAGACCAAAATTGAAATTCTAGTAAATGTCTAAGGTTCAATTTTATCCAACTTGACAAAGCTTGAGTTGTAGGTTAATTTTAAGTCCAAATTGAATCTAGTTGGTCCTAGAATATGAATTGTATAAATTAAAGCCCAAGATTATCACAAAGAGCATTAAAAAATGCTTTTAAGACTTCAAATTTTGATCCTCCCCTACTTGTAAATGTGACACTAGACTAAAAATGTAGTGCTCTAGAATTGTCAAATGCGGTGCTGAAAAACAAAAGTGGCACTCTAGTGAATGCAAAAGCGACGCTCTGTAGAAATAGAGAGTGCGAATGTGGTGCTATTACAAATGTGGCGCTATGCAGCAAGAATGTAAGACAAAAGACAGAGAGTGCATATGTGGCATTAAATCAAAATGACACAATAGAGGCGTGCACATGTGATGCGACATGGAAAATGCAACACTATATAACAAAAGCAATGCTCTGTGGTGTCGCATTTGCAGAAAGGTGGTGTCATGTTTGTGTGCCTACAAAAAACGGGAAAATCAAGTGAATTTGAACATGTTAAGTTGGAATGCCCTCCTTCTAGCGCCAAAATGTGAACACCAAACCTGCATAGACTAATAAGATATCATCAAACAAGATTCAAACATGTTAGAAAAGTAAATCTAATGTTCCCTATGAGATTCTTTAGCCAAATTCAAGAGAAAACATGAAAATAACAAGAAACTAATGAAAGATAACATGTAAATCAAATTGAACTAGCTAAACCTCCATCCCATAGGGGGAGTGGTGCTCCTTTGATGTGGAAAGAAGCCCTTTCCCAATCCCTTTGATAAGCTTGATGAAGTGTAGATGATCCAATTATGAAAAATGGCTATAATCTAACTAAATGGATGAAAATGATGAAATGCTATGGACTCAAATGACTATAATGGAAATGCATGAAGTTGTGGATCCATATTATGAAAAGGATGCCTCTATTTATAGAAGCCAAGGGTTGAGGAAT
This sequence comes from Sequoia sempervirens, assembly GCA_007258455.2. NCBI lineage: Eukaryota > Viridiplantae > Streptophyta > Pinopsida > Cupressales > Cupressaceae > Sequoia > Sequoia sempervirens. Next base: position 31,941 of record VDFB02252431.1, read on the forward strand.
AGAGGAATTTGGTGAGTGTGGGATAAATTGAGAGCCAATGAGAATGTGTCAAGTGTCACAATTCTATTGGAGGAAGTTGGAGCACATTTTAGGAAATGTGTGAGTGGAGGAGGATGGAAGAGAAGTAAATGTTGATGGTTGAGAATTTGAAATGGTGTAAGAGGAATTGAATGAGATTTGAGAGAATGTAAGAGGATTTGAAAGGTTGTAAGCGAAGTTATTGCAGATGTGAAAGGTTTTTGAAAACCTTTGGAGGGAAATTGAATAAGAGGTGGTTGAGAAGAATATTCCTGAGAATATACCTTTGTGAGGATAATTGAGGTAATTAAATAATTAGAAGAAATTGATTTTATGTGCAATCTGGTTAGTTGACCATGGTTGATTTAACTCTTGAAGAGTTTAAAAGTTGGAGGATTTGATTGATGATGATTAGAAAGTTGATTTAGGATTAATTAATTGGAGTAAATTAGGAGATGTGACATTTGATTTGATTGATTTTTAATCAAATGAGAGGATTAAGAGAGGATTTTATTAAATGATTTTATTTAATTAAATAAGATGAATAACTAGTTAGAAGAAGGGTGAATTAATCCAATAAATTTAATTATTTGATTAATAGTTGAATTTGCTGAATTTAATTAAATAATGTTGATTATTCAATTAATTGGTGATTTTGGCCGGTATTGGCATGGTGTGATGGTTTAAAGGTGGCATTGTTGTTCTTGCCACCAAGGTTCAAACCCCACTGGGGTGGTATTGTTGATTGGTTGTATTCCGGTTCATAGCTCCGGTTCAAAAGCGTTTACCCCTTGAATAAAAAAAAAAAATTGGTGATTTTGAGATAATTTAGGAAGAAATGGTGTTAGTTGATCAGAATCAAATGCATAGTATCAATCAAGACTTTTTTGATGTCCACACAATCCAACCAAAATATGGTTATATTTCTACTTGACTTTGAAAAGGCATATGATAGAGTAGAATGGAATTTTTCGCTCATGAATCTGGAAGCATTTGGGTTCCCTAATAGATTCTACCATATGGTTAAAACTCTTATGAAATATGTTGTTTCCCAGATAGAAATAAATGGTTCCTTATCTAAAGAATTTAATCTTGAAAGATCAATAAGGCAAGGAAGCCCCTAGCCCCTGCTCTATTTGTTATTGCTTTAGATATAATCTACTACCTATTGACGGAATCCTCTACATCTCCTAGGGTTAGAGACATCTCCCTCCCTAATAAGGAGGATCTATTAAATATGCAATTTGTTGATGATACAACATTGTTCCTAGAACTTGATGAGAAAAATATGGATTCCCTTGTGATGAAACTATATGACCAGAAATTGGGATTAAACAACATGAATCAATAACAAAAACCACTAATTGTAAAATTCAATAAGTACAGGTCTAATCTATCAACAAAGCACAATATAACATAGAAATTAATAAATCAAAGCAATATACCTTCTTTCCTATGTCAACATTAAATTATCTCCATTGTTCTTCTCCATTTTGTCTTTGCTCTCAGAAATTGTGTGCACTATTATGATTAAGCTCAAATGAATATGAATATGATAATGATAGCAAAATATTGAAGATGTATGGCTAGCCTTCAAATGAGAATGAAGGTATATTTTATAGAAAGGATGATTTAGATGAATGATCAAGATCAAAAGAACTAAAGAGATTGATGGTGGAGAATCAACAAGAGGAATTGATTGATTAGTTAACTGGATGCAATTGGTTACATTATTTTAATTAAATATTTTTTATCAATTAGTTAAGTAATTGCATGAATTAGTTAACTAATTGCATGAATTAGTTAACTAATTGCATGAATTAGTTAACTAATTGCATGAATTAGTTAAGGGAATTGATTGCTTGGTTAACTCAGACCGAGTGGGAGTGAACTAAATTGATTGTTCAATAGACTGAAATTGATTAGTCAGTAGACTTAGAGTAAGACTCTATTAGGAACAAGGTGAAAATGCATGAGATTTAATAATTAATTAAATAAATAAATTATTAAAAGAATGTGCAAGTGGAATTAAATCAATAAAATAATTAATTTTATTTATTATTGGAGAGTGGATAAATGTTGAGGATTTTCTAGATAATTAAATAATTAAAGTAATTATTTAATTTAGAAAGTGGGAAAGTGGATAATTAATTGAGTAATATTAATTTATTAAATTAATTTAGAAGAATAAAGATAATTAGGGACGCAATTAAATAAATAGGATTTATTTAATTAATCAAGGAGGAATAATGTTAAAGTGAATTAATTAAATAATATAATTATTTAAAGTATGGAATTAGATAATAATTAAATAATTGAAAATTATTTAATCATTATGACTAGGACGATAATTAGTGTAAAAGTGTTTCTCGCAAGCTAGGTCATATTTGGGTATCTACAAAAACTTAAGCTATTTTGTGATGCTTCTAGTGCTAAACTCTCAAATGCCAAACCCATTATGCTGGGTTGGTAGGACAACCCCCAAATTAGTTTACAAAATATGAATTACAATGGGGAGGCCCCACTAGGCAAGTGAGATATCTTAGAATCCCATTTGCTATTAATCCATGTTTAAAGAACATGTGGTTGTGGATTAAAGGAACAATTGATTGCAAGCTTGATAAATGGATCAAATAATTTCTATCTTTGGCTAGAAGAATACAAATAATCCAAAAGATTATATCCTCCTATAGTCTATATTATTCTTTTTTTTGGTTATTTAGCAGCTACCAAGTGAATGAAATCTAGAAAAATATCAAGAACTTGTGGTCAAATGGTAAAGGAAAGAAAAAGAAACACTGCATTAAATGGGACTGGTGTTGTTTGGGTAAATCCAAAGGGGGACTGGGATTGAAAGACCTTAAACTGCATGGTATGGCTCTTGCTATCAAATGGATTGTCAAAGACATGGAAGGAAATGAACCATGTAAAATACTAATAAGTAATAATATCTATCATGTTGTCCCCAAACAGGCTAAATATTGAAATATGCTTCCTTTCAGTGACTGATAGCCTTGTTGAACACGCCAGAATACTAAGGGGGGGTGAATCAATATTCTATCAAATCTCAAACCCTTGAGAACAAATAGATATTTCAAACACTATCGCATAAATATGGACATAAAAGATGAAACTAAATGCACAACACAACACCAAATGTACGTGGAAAACCCCACTGGGGAAAAACCATGGTGAGAAGAGCTTATAATATGAATAAAAATTACAAAATTTTTTAGGGCTACAATCCAAGGAAGCTACTACTCCTTGAAAACATTTTTAGAGTCACTCCCAAGGAAGCTACAACTCCTTGATTACACTTTGTTTTAGGGCTACAACCCAAGGAAGCTACAACTCCTTGAACTGATCAAATTGTTGGAGCACAACAATCTACTAAGAGGGGGGGTGAATTAGTAGATCATTTAAAATTCAGCTCTAAATACTTTATGCAGATTAATTTCCTTAAGCCCTTTTGTGTAGATTAAACTTAATATGCAAAGACATAAACATGCATACACATCACATAACACAAGATGTACGTGGAAAACCCAAGATGGGAAAAACCACGGTGAGAAATGTTGTTAGGATCTACTACCCTAATCCAGCCTCACAATCAAATGTTTTTTTTACAATGTTTAAGGGCACCAACCCTAAGGAGACACCAATTCCCTATTTTTATGAGCACCTACCCCAAGGAAGCACCCACTCCCTAATCTAAGCACCTACCCAAATATTTTATGGCACCCACCAATCAAATTTACAACTCAAGATATTACAAATTTTTAAAAACAATTCTATGTTGCAACTTAATTTGCAACTATCCAATTTTCTACAACCCTATACTCTATTTTTCACCTCACTCAATATGTTCTTCACTTTACTCATCCTTCTCTACACTTTCCTTCATCTATTAGTGCACTCTTTGTTTGTCTTGATAACAAATTCATACACTTTGTTCCCTTCTCTTATTTGTACCTTGAATGTTAACCCATATAAGATTTTTTAATTTTTTTTTGGGTTCTACTTATTCAAAATTAGCGCATTTTTTCTCTGCAACTTGGCTTTGTCTCTATCTCTTGCACTCTTGCATTAAGCTACAACAACACTTAGCCAATTTTTTATTGTCTTCACTTGTTTCTTAACTCCACTAACCTACAATTACTACCTCAAGCTTCATACCACTGTATAGATGTTGTTAGGATTTTCCCACTATCTTCTTCAAGAAGCTACTTATTCATTGAGCCACTCGCCATCAAAATCAAATCTAATTCATTGGATTTTACTAAGTATGGTGATCTACAAAACCCTAACCCTGATATGCATTAAATGTAATTCCTTATTCGATCGATTTGATTTTGATCTCTATCGCTTTGACAATCTATGCCACCACCCTGCAAATCAAATATTCAATCAACTAGTCACTAGAGTAGTTAGATTATTTAATTTCATCCTTTATTTCTGCTACTAGTTGAAAAATGTGTACACAGTCATAACCGTTGAGAATTCATCTTTAAACTTGGTTCATTAATCAAACTCTTCGCGCCAACTATTTTAAAGATCCTCGTTCATTATTCATCTTTAAAACATCACCGTCAAATTTATCTCCTTTTGAACTGATGCCATTGATCTCCTTCACTTTGCATTCATAGTCATCACTTTCACTTAACATATAGTTACTATGTCAAGGGAATTCCTTTTCATTTACGTGATGTGAAGTACCTTAGCGATATTTGTCCAATCTTCGCCAAGGGATCTCAATCGTTAATCTCCCATCACATCCTCTTTGCCTATCACAACTTCATTTGCAAGCAAAGAGCAGCTAATCGTGATGCATAGGAACCACGCGATACATTAGAAATTTTCCATCTGTCATACTAGATGTGTGTCTACCTTGTCGCTCCATCACATATTTGAAAAGAGGACCCACCAATTATCTCCATCACAATCCTTTAGAGTATCATTGAAGGCTTTATGACTTGAAGGAGAATAACTGTGATGTGAACATTGCTTGTGATGCAATCACAATGCTCCACCTATCTATGATGATGTCACGATGTGAAATGATAGCGAGGTATCTTGCCATGTGTCACTAATGATGTCACCTTCCACTAGCAGAGCCTGTCACCATACTGGTCCCACTAGACACTTGTCCTTAGCCCACTATCCCATTGGGCTAAACGAGGACCCCACATACATGCCATGGGCTAGCGAGAACCATCTGATTTACCAAGTTTGGTCATAGCCGCTGATCAAACTTCATCACACATCACACAAAACAAAGGTAGAGTTAAACTTTGAAATGTGATGTGAAGGATGTGAGTGATAGCCATTCGATCTTCAACACCCAATGTGCACCATTGGATCTTTCATATGAACCCATTGCACATTGCAGTTAGATCTTGGTCACGGTGAATGCAAACAATGATGTGAAGGATGGTGGCAATGCAATCACAAACTATCATGTAGCCATCGACAAAAAGGAAGTTTTTCTAACTATGTCGAAGTCGATGAAGGTTCTAAAACTAACACCAAATGTCAACAACCGGTAGTGCTAGGTAAAGGAGTCGATTGCATAGACAACTCAAATGGCTTAAGTTATGACTTAAGAAACCTACAACCACTAATATCCAGTCAACATCAAAATATACAATATGATCATCCATCATAACTATAAACCTTAGGGTTTATCTGCAAACCCTAAATCAGATTGAGAGCACAAATAATTCATTCCTGAGCATATTTGGCATCTTTTGATCATGCAAACCATACTAATCAACTTCACTTGAAAAACCCATGTCGAATCTATAGACAAATTCCTCCGCACACCTCTAAAAATGACTTCTACAACAACATTGCAATATTGCATGACAACATTGCAACTTTGCAACAATTGCAAAATATGCTTTCTCCATCAACCTTCACCAATCATTTCAAAGCTAGATCCACTATATCTCTTATCTCTTCTTGACATTAATGACACCTTTTGACATCAATGACAACCAAATTTCCAACACAAACACTCAGGAAAGATTCAAAATGATATTCCTTCCACCATATGAAACTGATAATTAAGCTCAATCCTTCTCTTCTTTAAATGTCTTCTCTATTGCCTACTAGCTCACAGTTTTTAGCATTCAAGAAGTTTTTCCTTTGTCTCACTACCTCCAACAAATAATTAAGCTCACTTCTTCACTTCCCTTTTGTCATATGGATATGATCAAGATGAAATTGGACAAGATCTACCACTTCTACTCTATCTCTTCCAATTGCTTATACAATTATCATAATGCATCATACCACACTCATTCATCAACCTAGATCAACTAGGTTTACAATATACACATTATATTACATTGATTACATCTCATATGTCGGCCTACGATAAAGAATATTACATTTTCAAGTTGGCCAAAGATAAAACAATAAACATGAAACATGTAGAGGGAAAAACCCAAAAGACTACATGCAACACTAGGAAGGGAATGTGCTTTGCAGATTAGATAATACATGCTTAACTTGGTCCTAAACTATCTTCATAGCTTTGATCTTCTATGAATATTATCTGCACACTTTGCAAATTCAAATTAGGTTGTCCCTAAGCAAAAAATATGTAATGTATAGTATGTTGGCCTTCACATCATTGGTGGTACACATGAATGATAAAGCATCACTTGCACTTCTCCCAAATGAATTCATATGACCCATACAATACCTTCAAACACTCCATTAGCTTCACTCACACTTAAAATAGTGGCACACATCATCAACATGCCTTAGTCGGCCAGGTAAAAGCATAACCCATCAAAACATTCATTCTAAACCACAACCTATTTTGAAGAAACTAGAAAACACCTTATAGAGCATCAACAAGAATTATATGATATTCAGGATCGCTCTCATACATCCCTTTCACAACTTCATATATGAACAAGTTGGCGCAAGCCAATAAACATTGAAACTAGTCATCAAACAACACAATCCTACACTTTATCACTTATAACTTTCCCTGTTGAAGGAGTATTGACATGAAACTTTGGATATAACCCCTTCACATCTTCATGAACTTAACTTCTAAATCACATAAGTATATCTGCAAATGCGAAGAAATGCAAAGCCAACTTTTACACCTCTAAGAACATCCTTATAGAGTCAACACAAACTTCAATCTATCACTTTCAAAAACACCTTTCTGATAACCCAAAAGACTTGAAACTTGGGTCACACATGCCTTGAGACAACATGAAGCTATCTTCCAAACTGTAGGAGCAAAACATCATTAGCAGAGAACTATGGAGCATTTCCCAAAGACTGGAAACCAATTAGCTAGGCTGCAAAACACTGAACAACACTTTTGAAACCAATGGCAACCAAATTGCAACAATCTCCCCTTTGGCATTGATAGAAAAAACAATACGTTGTGCACATTCTCTCCCCCTTTGACATCAAGGACAAATGGAAAAATGATTTCTCTCCACCTTTGGTGCACAAACATCTTTCCTTTAATCTCTCCTTGAGATACCTTATAGGTTCCCCCTGATAGCAACACCCACTACCTACTCCCCCTGAGAGGTAGCTCCCATCAATCCAAGAATAAAGATATGACTTGAATTACTCCCCTGAACAGATGCACCAACTATTCATCTAGCAAGAAGGAGGGGAAATTACCTCTAATTTATACCTAAGATATTCAAATGTATCCTTTGTAAAATCCTTTGTGAATTTTTTTTCAACTAGATCCTTTGTGGATATATACTCCACCTTCATTTCTTTATCTCCAACATTATCTCTCAAAAAGTGTTATCTAATGGATACGTGCTTGGTTATAGAATGCATCACTGAATTCTTTGAAATATTTATAGCACTTATGTTATCACATAAAATGGGAATTTTCTCATCATACTTTGTCTTGATATCCTTCATTGTTTGCTTCATCCATGTAACGCCCCGCCACGCAACCCCAAAGGAATTAAGTAAAAAGCAACATTTTTTTTTTTAAAGGAACAAAGGAGCGAACATTAAATAACATAATAACCATTAATCAAATTGCATGACTTAATCCTTTGAGGAACACGAGCTCATTACTTAAGAATTAACCCTTAACAACATGAACATTTATCTAACCATTATATAAACCATACATTCAAACATCTAAAAATATAATTGCATCAGTAACAACAATAAAGTCATAAGATAGAATAATATTCAAAATTATAACATCATTATAAATTCTTCTCATAACCAAGTTTACAATAAAAGTACAATGCCTCAACATGAGATTACATTACATTAGCACCATGTGCAATTATAAACAAAACTTTCCCAACTAGATGGGAGTGTTACATCAATACAAAAATAGTATAAATACATAAATCTGGAACTCACAAACCAAAGAATCAACCGTTACTGCAACTCAGCACTGAAAGATGAACCTGCATAAAAGAGAGAATCCCAACGGGGTGCGAGACACGATCCACCCGACCACCCTCGTGCTAGGAGTTGCTGAGGAAGGGTTCCCGACCAAGAATGTCTAGACAAGACTTACCACCAACTAACGAAAATCATACAACACAAGAGACCATTCAAATTCAAACAATGACAAGAATCACCAATACAAGACAAGTGACCAATTCTAGAGGATTTCCAAAAGACAACATAAATAAGAATGTTAGAGGAGAGTGTCATCGCATGGCTTAACATGGATTCTCCAGACTACCTATTGCAAGGTGCCGCCTCCATCTACTGACAGATTATCCAGACAACCAAGTGCTAGGAGCCGCCTCTATCTATGGTTATCCAGGCTACCTATCTCAAGGAACCGCCCCATCGGGTTGCTCATGTGGAACCGTTACCTTTCACGAAGACAAGGCAACGATCATGCCAACCACGGCCTTCTCAATCCCCTTTAGTTTGTGGTAGCACTAAAAGGCGGATGAGGCAACAATTATCTTTTTAGTGTGTTACTACCCACCCCTAGTTAATTAATTAAATTATCACTTATTAAATTCACTCTAACGAGGGCTATCCTGGCGCCCCTTTGTGCGCTGACCACCCACTTAGAGCCACTCCCTCTAACCACTCTACCACAAAACGATAACGTCAAGGATTGTACCACATAAAGAACTGAATTAAATGACAATCAAAAGTGAGGCATGACCATCTCACCAACCACAAGGAAACACAACCACAATCTGATACAACCCAAATGTATAACATCACAAATCTAAACTCAAATCAAAATCAAGAGTAACCACATTACCCCACCTCTGGAATCACTTAGGTTCCTAAACAGGATTGATAAACTCTAAGGTTCCCTCGCAGAACATAAACCCCCAAACAAAGAAAATTCCATAATACATGAAACAATATAACTCAAAGAATCATTAACAATAATACAAAAGGGACACGTCTTAAAACATGGAACAATTCTCATCAAAATGTAATTCAATACACAAAAATTCCATTTAATTAAGAACATCCAATTTAACTCTACGTTTCACCATTACATTTGTTTTCTTAAAAATGCCATATTCAACGAATAAAAAAAATTGTAAACTATCTTCCTATCATATTATCAAATTAAAACTATCCTACAATAAAAATTACAATTTACATATATAAATCTACACACACACACATATATATATAGTATTAACATTAATATTAATATGAATTTTAAAATTAACCGCAATATTTATATATATCTATATAGATAAATATATATATAATTGTATACTTGATTAATTATCTATAACTCAAATCTATTACCTGTCGAACTTATAATGAACGAATCCCATATTAAATACATATAAATTTGAAATATCACGCACAACGAATATCAAATATACCCCGAAATTTGGCATTCTAAATATTAATAAACTAATACATATCTCATTGAATACAAATTCAACCAAACTAGTTAATACACATTTCGAAACCGAATCTATAAATATATATGTCAGTAAGAGTATGGGGCGCGAAAGAAAACAAATAGCTTCTAGTAAATTTCCAACGCACACAGTGTCAGGAATATAATGCGAGAGAAAGAATTACTAGTAAAACACATTATACAGCGAACTCCATATAGCGAAAAAAAAACGGACGGATGTCCTCGGTACCTGGCACGCTGTCCGAAGAAGGAACAGAGGAATTACGCTCCAGACGGAAAAAGACGGGAGGACTTACACGCCAGCCAAGTGGAGGAAATTGGGGTCGAACGATGGTACAGTCACCGCCGACTACACCTCCATTCACAAAATACATAACTGTTATAATTAAAATTTTGGCTTACTTCAACATTCGGTCCAACAAACAAAAAGGGAGATTAAGCAAGGATTACCACGACAAACATATCGATAAAGAAGGGTTCTCACCTAAATGTTGTACACTCGTACGAGAGCAGAAAAGTACATACTCTGGACAATTTAAAATTCGTTTGAGCATAAATTGCAAATTCCAAAATATATAGAGGACCACTATAACTGTATAAAAAAATTAATACTCAACAATACCTAGGGAAACCTTCCGCCCAAACACAAGGCACAGAAAATTTGAATATCCTCCCTTCGAATACCCATACAACTAGATTGGCAGTAAAATAAAATTTCAATCAAAAATTCCCCACTCTGTATACGGACGCCCGAATTATAACAAAACTCACTAAAACGTAAGTAGAAATGAATGGGTAAACACCGTTCCAATAAAATTCGCACCAGCACCCAAGAAAATAAATATATGTGTATAAATAAATAGAAACATAATACTTTAATACAACATATTGGGTATCATTTTAATCCTATTTCAATATAAATGTAAGTCTATAAATTTTATTCTGAACCAGGGGTTTGACAAATTTATATAGAAGATTTTTCATTAAATCACATAAAGATAAGGGTGCAAATTTACCCAGAATAAACAGATTTCAAATCAGGGAAAGCCTTTACACACAGAAATTTAATTCAATCTCACAATTTCACACAGAGATTTAAAATCCTCTTTTAAACAAACATATGCACAGATCGAAATTCTTTAAACAGAACAGCCAGAAATATCTTATTTTATCTAAAAATTAAATAACCAGAAAAATAATATGAGAGGAACCTGGCGTCCTACGGCTGTAGAAGAAATCCAACACAGATGCCTTCCTCCTCTTTTCAATGCTGATCCTTTCCTGCAACTTCTTTTTCCAAATCCCAAAATCTGAGACAATCTTCCTAATCCCTTCCATACTCCCCCCCCTCTGCTTTTTTTTATTTTCACCCCACAAAAAGAATACAACATTCAACAGCCCCCTGTCTCTTCCTCTTCCTCTCCCCATGAAATAGATTTCGAATTAATTAATTTTATTCTCCAAATAACCCCCAGAAGAAACTCCAGCTTTTCTCATTTAATCATTTATTATTATTATTTTTTAACAATAATTTTTTTAAATTACCACCTCTTATTTCTAAAATTTAATTAAAACAATCTTTTAGTAAATAAATGACTTTTAATTAAATATAATTAAGCTTCAAAACTTACTAAATCATAATTAATAAATAACTTTAATTAATCTTATAAATATAAAATAATTAAATCAAATATTCCCAAACCATAAATAAATTAAATAAATCAGTTAACTCAAAAATCAAAATACCAAGACAAGACTAGGTCAACACAAGACTCAACAATCACCTAACAAAATGACGGACTTGGGACGGGAATTCTTCCTTAACAACTCCTTTTAACAACATCATACCCGTTGGGTTTATTTTGTGCTCGCCCTGTCCTGCCGAAACAGGTGGAATCGAGACTTTTAATCCTGCAATATCTGCAAACAGATAAACGTCAAGTAACATATAATCTCCACTGAAAACACACTGTGAAAGGTAATAGCGGGGTAGCAGGGCGCTCGCGAGCAAGTGGTACTACTCCGTCCTTTCACCAAAATACACTAAACATGTCATCATAAGCATAATATCATGGAAATACATTATCGCATATAAATTTAAAGAACACCATTGCATAACGAATCATATCATCAACGTATAATGTATCATAAATTGTCACACATAATGTAAAGAGCGGTATGCAAATAACTAAGAAGCCACACATGATCAAATATAAATCTACCACATAGAGTATCACAGAGTATCCACAATATCAAAGAGTATCTACTGAGTCAGCAAACACGGGGATTTTACATCCTCCTCCCCAAGGACATGGCTTACTCCTGGAAGCCAAAGAAAAAATAAGGATAAGCCTCTCTAATAAGAGATGCATCCTCCCAAGTCGCCAAGGTCTCATCATTCAGATCCCACTGGACCCGCACCTGCTTAATATTTCTGCCCCTGAGGGCGAGACTCCGACCCTGAAGCACGGCCACGGGCTCTAGAGCTAGTTTCCCCGTCCTCGACCTGCAAAGCATTCCAATCCAGCACATGAGTAACATCAGGAAAGTAAGGTCTCAGAATAGAAACATGAAAAACATCATGTATCCGCGACAAGCTAGGTGGCAAAGCTAGGCGGTAGGCAACAGGTCTGATTCTCTCTAACACCTCAAAAGGCCCAACAAAACGGGGTGCCAACTTAGAACCCTTTCCATAACAAATAGGACTCTTTCGTGGACGCACCCGGAGAAACACATGATCCCCAACTACAAACTGACGATCAACACGATGAGCATCAGCATACTTTTTCTGTCTATCTTGGGCGGCAATAAGATGCTTTCTGATACGAGCCACCTGCTGCTCTATATCTTGAAGC